>BJCM01267651.1:9453-24614 GCA_018326385.1 Flaveria bidentis
CACATACTATAAACTAAGGGTTTATATACTCATATTTGACATTTTTCAGTTGCGCCCCAGTAATTATTTTTAAAGGGACAGAAATACTTAAGGGTAGTTTAACTATCGTTATTTAATATAGTTTTTTTTGGTTCTGTTCAGATCAAATCGTGTGAAGTCCAATTCATTTTTAAAAAGTAGTTAAAACAATTCTTAAACTTGGATTTGCATATACATATATAAAGTAAGATTATCTTGAGAACCATTATTTTTGTGAGAACTATTAGAATTAATATGAGTCATATATTTCTTATCACATGCACAATATATGTCATTCTATCCTTTTTTTAAATGTTCATAACTTTTATTCACGACATCATTTAAAAAAATCATTATTAATTTTTTTATTTATTTATTTTTCCAGCGACTATCATATTGATATACAATTTTCGTAAAAAAAGTTATGAACGTTTAAAAAAAAGAGAAATGACATATGACTTGTATATGATAAGAAATGTGTGGCTCATATTGGTTTTTAGAGTTCTTACAAAAATTAGTAGTTCTTAAGATTAAGAACCACTATTTTTTATGAGAACTCTAAAAATTAATATGAGCCACTCATTTTTTATCACATGCAAGTCACATGTTATTTCCACTTATTTTTTAAATGTTCATAACTTTTTATCATGATATTATATTTGCAAAAAACTTTCACCATTAATTTCATTATTTTCTTTATTTTTCTTACACATACCATATTGATATATATTTTTTTAAAAAATTATACACCCGTTATATACACATGTGTAAATATAATTATACACATAGATAATATCGGATTTACACTGTGTAAATTCGGTATTACACACGTGTTAAACGAATTTCGTAAAAGAACAAGTTTTCTGATTATTTTTTATGAAAGAGAGAAACAAGGAAGCATTTTTGTGTTTTTAGTTTTTATTTTTATTTTTATGTTATTTTTCATTTTATAATTTTCTATTATATTTTTGTTAATTACCATTTACCATTAAAAACTAGTGGCTCACTGTTGGATTGGTGTTAAGGATTTAACAAGACTTTTCTATTGATCAGTAGTTAAATAAATATAGAATCTAAGTTAACTTAACTACTTAATAACAAACACGAGAGGTACTTTCAAAATATACACTTAATTAATCTTTGAATACATATTATATAATCGGTAGATAAAACAAGTGGTTTAACAAGCTTACCTGTCAACTATACAAGTATGAGGTTTTATATTGTGAAATCTAAACAATTAGAATAAACAATTCTATGTTAAAAATTTACAACAACATAGACAATCGACACATCAGAGTTAGGCAACTTTACTACAATGTTTTCTCCAAAAGTCAAAAAACTACAAGTGTTGGTTTAGACAATCTTGTCTAATTGTGATTGATTAGTCATTTGAGTGTTGATATGCAATCAAGCAACACTTAATCACTTTTAGTTCCGATCAATATTGGTTCATCACTTGGCATGTGCTGAACAATAATAGATCAACACTTGGCATCATTTAGCAGTTAAGAGCCATGTGTTGAATACTAAGTTTTCCAGTAGCTTCATCCTCTTCACAGATCAACAAATTCCCCCTACGATGATGCTACCAAAACTCTATCTTTATCCTTCTATCTTCAATGTATGGTTGGGTCATGAATGCTCAAAGGAATTACATGTAGAACATCTTTTTCTTTGTCTCCACTTTGTTATGCTTCAATCTTGTTTTCAAACTTTATATTCAGAATGAGTGTTATGGATTTGTACTTGTTGAGGTGTAGAACTTACAGCTCACTCCGAAAAAAACTTACACTTATGATTTCTTTCAACAAATAATCTCTCAAGTTTCAAGTCATACCCCCATTTGATAATGGTTGTATCATCACCTTCTGAGTCTTTCTTTTTCTCTAATTCTGAGAGTTCTTATTGCTCTAAATTGTCTAAGCCTTGTCTTACCTTTTTAACAATAGTAATGATGATCACCTTATCAGTCGAATCATTATACTGGATTTGGGTTGGAAATTTAGCTATATTAGGAGGTTGTTGGACTATTGGAGAAGCATGCTCAATGGTTTGAGTAGTTTGGATTGTGGGAGAAGATGATTGTTGTTGAGTGTGACTTCAGCCACTTCAGACTCTTTCATTTTTCTTTTTTGTTCTATAGCTTGCCTTGACTTTTCTAGATGAGACTTGTAAATTCTAATCAACACCTTTTCTACTTCATTTTCCTTAGAGACACTGCTTTTGTTTCTTAGCCTTACTCTAGTAAGGCCAGCTATTTTAAATCTATTAAAACAGACTAATTGATTTCTTAAGTAGGCTACCCTTTAAATTGCTAATCTGGTAATGAAGTATGTGTCTTTATTCTGATCATATTCACACTCTACTATTGGATTATGTGCCGATAGTAGAGCTTAAGGGGTTTCCTCACCAGCCTCAGTTTTAATTAAGAATAGTATGTTTTAAATTAGCATCTCGGATTGTCATTTCTACTTTCAAAGATGCTAAGGTACTAAGCAATTTGCTTCAAAATATCAGGAGCAGATCTAATACCTCATTTTCATGGTCATAGTACACAATCTCTTCATTTTACCTTTTGATTGTAAACTTATTTTATTTGAGACATGTACCTCACACTAAAGCCATAGTTTCTTTAAGTATCTTCTCCTCCAACACCTTTTTTTATAACTTTTTTTAACATAATTTTCTTTTTAACAAGGGCTGAAAAGATTCATTGATTGTCATTAGAGGTAATGGAGTGAGAGTCAAGAATGCTAGAGGTTCTACGATAGACGGGTAGACTTCTGAACTGATTTCTAAGTTTTAGTTTGCTGTCTTTTCCATTGTTTCTCAACTACTTCAAACTTTGGGAGTTCACCAACTGCAAACTCTAATTTTGATTTCTCTGATATTTAAGTAAAGAGTAGACATACTCACTAGCCCTACTTCTCTAACAGATAAAAACTATTATTTGAGGAACATCTTCATTTGTTGCTTATTTGTTGTTTCCTGTCTGACTCTTTCAACTTGAATTCTCTTTAATTAGCTTATTTCTTTCTTGATAACTTCATTGATTTCTCTATTTTAGCATGAGTTGCAGCTATCAGCTTTGTTCTCATCTTAGCAAAGCTCCATTCTATGATCTCAAGTTGAGTTGTTAGGAGACTTCTTTCATGATATTTCTTTTTCTTTTTTTGAGAAGAGGCCATTGGAGTAGGTATAAAAGTTGTAGACACCAGAGCTTGTTGAGTAGTTGTTCTCTAAGTGCTTTCGGCAGTTACCCTAGATATCTTAAATGGCACTCTCTTGACAACTTTGACATTTAGTTTAGATGGATCTGTTGTTGCTGATCTACTTGGTTATTTTCCAAGGTTAAAGCTTTTTTTTTCCTTTCAGCTCTAGACTCTTTTGCACTTTTAATCAAGGCAATAATATTTTTCTTTATAAAAGACTCTTGAGCTCTTCTAGCATGTAGTTTTATAATTGCATTATCAACCTATTATGGAAATAACTTTAACTTTTTGGTCATCGCTCTTATATTCTGAGACTTTATTTCTTCTTATTCAATAGTCATAGGTCTCTTAAAATTTTCATAAGTGGAGATTAAGTAGGTTTGACTGCTGAAGACCAAATAGGTACACCTGATGCTTCATCAGCTGACTTGGGATCATCGGTTTGTCTAATCTCTTAGCATCCTTGGTGACTTCTAGGCTATTTATTTACACATTCACATCAGAGCTAACTTGGGTATCAGTGTTAATATCTGGTTGAATAAATATCACCTCAACTGATTGTTTAGACTTAAGTGTGTTAAAGTGTTTTTTATGAAGTGTGGTTGGTTCAGCTTTAAGATTCACTCTATATTTTTTGAAACTAAGTCTTGCTTTTCTTTTCAAAAGTTTAACAAGGGACGCTTGCATAATTTTATAGGGGGCGAACGGGATTTCACGTATATATATAACACTAAAAAAAATAGGGTGGGCGGCTGCCCCTCTCCTCTTGCGTTTAGGTCCGCCAATGCGTATTTGCATTAACCTTATCGTTCACATCATACTTTATCAATTATATCTATTTTATACGTTATCATATTTTATATGTATGTTTACATTTATGTCTAAGACTTTTTATGTTAATTCTTTAAATGTATTTTAGTTATTCCTTAGACTTATTTGTTTTATTTTTTGCCACTTTAATTGTCTTAAATGTTGTTACTTGACATTTTGTTTTGTTTTTTTTAAATTATCATTGTACTATTTTGAATATGTATTTTTAATGTTGCGATTTAGATTTTGATTATTTGATAGTATTAAGTTTCCAATTATTTGCATTATTTGGCTGAATCTTAAAAATCAACAAAACTCATGATCATTTTGTACAACTTTTAAGCAGAATGTACAAGTAGTCATTGCAGTTTTTTTTTATTATTATTGCATTATTTGTCTGAATCTTTGAAATTAACTAAACTCACGATCATTTTGTACAATGTTTTAAACAAAAGTTATAAGTAATCACCACAGCTTTTTGTTATTTATTTTTATATTACGTAGATGCAAGAGAAAAAGAGTTACCCATATAAGCATCAAGTATAGTTACTTCAAGAAGCTAGGACTTGCTTTGATAAATTTATAATGAATAAAGACATAACGTTAGTAAAATATAGTGTCAAGTGAAAACATATAAGTATGTAAAGTTTTGTGTATATGATTTTCATGTATTCAATATGAATAAGAAGCGTTTAATTCGTAGTGACACCTTAATATTCAAATATTTAAAATGTGTAATATACTAAGATGAAATTCAGATGTCATGATATTTCATTTATGCATATGTTTGTTATTTGTGATTTTTTATTTTAGTTAATCAAAGATTACATTAAATGGGAAAGGAATGGTTACTATTTTAATGCAATTAGATTGACTAATAACCAATGCCATCCTAATATCTATCAAACAACTTAGGAGGTGTGGCGTGCATATTTGTTTGAGTTTATTGTGATCTTCGATTGAAAAACTCCTTAAGGGCGAAGCCCCTAAGCAATGCGGCCTTCGAGGGGGCAATATTCCTCTGACGAGAGTTTGAGGGCGACCCTCCTAGTAGCGGGGTTAAAGGGCGACAACCCCTGGTAGCGGAGTCAAAAGACGACAGCCCTTGGCGGGTATTAGAGGCAAAACCTTGGTTGGGGTCGAGCTACTTAGACAGTTTGATTTTTTTATTTTGGTAAAAAAACTTTTATTAAAAATTGCATTTGGCACATTATTAGTCATTTTTTGAATTAGAAAATAAAAATTGTCAAACGACAATTTTCAACCTCTTCTTGAAATCGAATTCTCTTCTAAATTGGTCACTCTCCCATTTCTTCTTCTTCTTCACAACACACATACAAAATTTTATACTTTGATGTTGATCAACATACGAGTTGTATTTGATTAAAATACTTAGCTGAACCACCAATTAATTTCGATTTGAAAGTGATCACACGATTTTCGAATTATCCAGGCTTTGAATTCTATCTATCTACATTTTATGATTTTTTCATTGAGGCGTGTTTTGTATTTTAACTTTTTGAAGTAAACTATTAAACAATATAAAGTTGTAACGCATGGGTTTAGCTTTAAGTTTCATATCGATAATGTTTCAGAATTAATTTTCTAATGGATTACTTTATTATATAAACTTGTGACTCATAGGTTTACATCAAGATTTTTTTTAGTTATAAGTCGGGTAAGTTATGAACGAAGTTATTTTTATCAATGTTTCAATGTTGGTTTTTTATACCGTTAAACGTCACTGCTACAATGCACTTTTTTGATAACTACTTTGATACATTAGCTCATGATTATATAATATTAAATGAGTGATGTTATATATACTCATTTTAAAATTATTTTTCCTTGTTATACATCTACTCTCAACTTGTAAAAATAGTTAAATTTTGCTTTTATGTTTTTTATTTACCCTATCACCCCCTAATATGTTAAATTAAAATTTTAAAGTTTTATCTATTTATTATTACTTTTAATATTTTTATTTTTTTATCTTTTATTCTTATTTGTAGTGGTTACTAGTATTCAAAAAAACCAAAAAAAAAAGAAGAAGAAATAACTGAAAACCATATCGTATCCGTAACCGTAAAAGTCAAATTAAATCGTAAATTCGGTTTTCACTTTGGTTAATAGTTATACAAAATCTTTCTTATTCGGTCCATTTATCCGTATAAACCAATAATAAATGACTTAACATGTTTAACTGGATAACCGAACTGAATAAATTGGTTTAAACGATTTAATAAGTTGAATTAGTTTTGTTTAGTTCTATTTTCAAATTCTAATAGATATTTTTGAAAGTTTTTCTATTAACATTAAATATAATTATATTAATTTTTAATGCAACTTTTTATATTCAAATTTATTTTCATATCTTTATATATTTTTTATAAAAATCACTTTTTTCCTAAAACCTTTTTTTCCAAAAACAAATATAACAAGTTTTAAAATTGTTTATCAACAGGAGGTATGAAAAAATAGAGAGTGTGTACGTGACCTAACCCTATTAAATTTATTTCAGAAAGAAAACAAACAAACAGACATTAAAATTACTTGTTAAGATTGTTTAAATTATTGGGTTTAGACTTTCCAAAGAACGTTTAATTCACAATTAAAAGCACTTTATTATAAATAAATAAATAAATACTAACTTTTCAAATAAATCATTTTTTTTAATTTGCTATTTCTGTTTTGTGCATTTGGAGTAAGGAATTCTAGTCTAGGTTTAAAAGTTCAAAAAGTGGTTACCGTCCCAAAACCTACCCGACTTCATTCATCCTAAGACACGCGTCCACCATCACCTTTATTTTCACATATTTTATTTATTTAATTATTTATTGTCTAATGTTTAATGTTGGTCCATACGATTTATATATATAGTTATATAGTTTCTCATTTCGTTCTTAAATAAATCCCCAAAAACAACCATTCCGATCACAATCAAACTGTTTATACCCCCAAAACAAACGCACAAAATCTCAACACCCAACAATTGTTTTCTTCGATTGTACGAGAAAACCCGAGGTTCTCTGGACAAGATTATGAGTCATGTTGCAGAAATCACAAACGTTTTCCACTACAAGAACAACACTGAGGCCATAACCAGATCGCTAAAACTAGCCCTACTCGTTTCCCTCGGCTTTTCGATCGCCTTCGTCCTTTTATCCTCCTTCACCGGCCGACCCTCACGCTGGACCGGTTGTCTCCCCCACCCCCAACACACCATCGCCCAACCCCCCGGTTCGTCTCCCGAACCGCCGACTCACATCTCCCACGTGCTGTTCGGCATCGGTGGATCGGTTCGCACGTGGACCGACCGCCGGCGCTATTCGGAGCTCTGGTGGCAGCCGAACGTCACCCGTGGGTTCGTTTGGTTGGACGAAGAACCCGACCCGAAACTGTTGTCCCACCTTCCGTACAAGGTGTCGGAGGACGTGAAGCGGTTGAAGAATGTGGGGTCGAGCCCGGCGGTTCGAATCGCGAGGATTGTGGTGGAGTCGTTCAAGCTTGGGTTGCCGGGGGTCCGGTGGTTCGTGATGGGGGATGATGATACGGTGTTTTTCACGGAGAATTTGGTGTCGGTGTTGTCCAAGTATGATCATCGGCAGATGTATTACGTGGGTGGGTGTTCGGAGAGTGTTGAACAGGACGTGATGCACTCCTACGATATGGCGTTCGGTGGCGGTGGGTTTGCCGTCAGTTACCCCTTAGCGGCGGAGCTGACTCGGATCTTTGACAAGTGTCTTGATCGCTACCGTTATTTCTACGGTTCGGATCAGAGGGTCTGGGCTTGTGTTAGCGAACTTGGAGTCTCCTTAACCAAAGAACGTGGGTTCCACCAGGTATGTTTTTTTAACGCATTTTAACTCTGCTCATATGTTTTTTTACCGCATTTTAAATCGATTCATTTGGGTAAACCTATTGTATTTACGTTCGCAAACACAACCAGCGCTGTTAAGGCCTTGGTTCACTTTGTGGCTTACCTGTAATTTACGTAAACATGAATGATTCAACACTGTAGTAATAAAATTGCCAGTCACAAGACGAGTGGAAGAAAATGTTTTAGTTTGGGGAGGGATATAGAAAGGACAAGAAAGATAATATATGATACATCAGTATCACCATGTGATGTTGGCATGTGTCCTATTCAACGAATGGTTATGTGTCCTATTCAACGAATGGTTACGTGTCCTTGCATAATTGTCAAAGTGATTTTTACCTATAAGTTGGGTTAGAATTAAAAAGAGCCCTCGTTTTTATATGTTTGAAACCCATGTGTGGTTTGAAATTCTTCCCAAGTGTTAGGTATTAGGTTAAAGGTGAGAGTTGTTTAAAAACAAACCCGTGTGAGTTGTACTGTTCGTTTTTGTTTGTTGCAATCACGTTTGAGTTGTCTCATGAGTAAAATGTTTTGATACGTTAAAAGTGTGTTTAGTCCCTTTTTAAAGTTCTACTTAAATTATTTATTACACTATCTTCATTTTCAGAAAATGTAATGCATAATCGAAAATTTAAAATCGCAACACAATACTGCTATTGACTTTTATCTTTCTAAACTTATGAAATTAAAAATTTTATAATATAATGTTTCTAAAGCATGTTGTACGAGGAAAAATAAAGGATACTTTATCTCTTTAAAAGAATATATTATGAAATTGAGAAGGTCTTTATAATTTAGATAGAATACTCAATATACATAAAATGGATATCTAAGGCTACCCGGTATACTCTCACACCCCATACCCCGGGAGTGAGAGTGGATGTGGCGTGTTAACGGGGGCGCGATGTTGCTCAGCCGGTCATTAAAGGAGCACGGGGTGCTCCGTAATGTTTTAATTGTTCTTTAAAGTTGGGTGATGGGTTAGTCTTTTTATTTATTTATATATTAAATCAAAAGGTGGAAAAGATGAGTCTAACTCTTTGATTAACGTGAAAGTTTACTCATAATCTAAGGATCAAAATTTTATCTCATTTCTCTTTGATGTTAATCGTGTGATATGATATGTGGATTTTGAATGGGATGGCAACTTTAGTTAATGGGTCCGAGACGTTAGAGGAAATTAATATATGTTAACGACTTTGGAGGCAAAGTTATAAAAGTTGTCCTATGTGTTCTTTATAAGTCTTATGTCTTATTAAATTAAATGCATTCATGGCTACACGTGTCCTAGTATCCGTACCTCACCTTCATTTAAAAAAAACATTCCACACTTACCCCTACCTTTTGTTCCTTTTTACTTGTCAACACCACCTTGTGTTTAAAAATAATAAGAATAACTTTAGGAACATGTGATTTGATATGATATGCTTTTTCATGAAATGACAAATTTATCCTTATGATTGTCACAGATGGATATTAGAGGGGATCCGTATGGTCTACTAGCAGCACACCCTTTGTCTCCACTGGTATCACTCCACCACCTGGACTATATTAAACCACTGTTACCGAACCAGACCAAGTACGAGTCGCTGAACACCCTCATCCAGACCTACCGGCTAGACCCACCACGGGTGGTGCAACAGTCAATTTGCTACTACACCACCTGGTGGCACAAATGGTCCATATCCGTCTCATGGGGATACAGTGTTCAGATCTATCTGTCTCTATTGACGCCTCACGAGCTTCAGATGCCACTGCAAACGTTCCTCACATGGAGAAGCTTTAAAAACGGGCCTTTCACGTTCAATACACGACCCTTGTCCAACAACCCATGTGAAGTTCCAGCAATCTACTTCATTACTAGGGTTGAAGATGCTGGAAGTGACACGATCACCACGTATGTAAGACATGACTCGGACAAGAAATGTAAAAAGGGAGAGTATCCACACACGATTGAGAAGGTTGTTGTCTTGGCACCGAAGATGAACCCAAATTATTGGACTGAGGTAAACATTCTACATATTTAAAACGATTTATTAATATGTTGGGCGCCATAATTAAAAGTGATTGTAATGTGCAGGTGCCTAGGAGACAATGCTGTGAGATCAAGGGATGGAAGTATAATAGTATGGAAGTAAGAGTTCGAAGTTGTAAAGATGGAGAGACGATCACAAGCTAGAAGGTCGATCAAGTGGCGTTGCTGTTTATAGTAGGTGCTCCTTTTTTGGTTCCAGTTGTTGGAATGGCCGGTATAATGCAATGTTTATTAAGTGTTTCTTTTCAAAATGTTATGTTTATATATTTATGAACATTCTTATAACATCAATCTAAACACGCTTAAAATATGGGTTATCTGTTGGAGAAATAGTCGAAAAGGTTGGTTACCAGTGGTACCAGCCAGCCTCAAACTAGTATGGTGTCTCGTTGCAGTGCCTTTGAGAAAATATTTTCACTGTGATGATAATTATGAAAAGGTCATCATGTCGATGAATGAATGACCCATCTTGAGATTAGCAGCAGAGCGTTGATGGTGAACGACCAGGCGAGAGTCTAAACCCGATTGATACTGGAGTCGACATATAAAATAAACCATAAACCATAAACGGATCTGATTCAGACCTGTGTGCTCCATGAATTAATTACAATCATTGAAACATGTGCTTCTTCTGAACTTAACGACGACAGATTATAAGACTGGATACTTTTACATAACTCTGATTCTGAACACTAACCAAAACATTCATATTCATTTTATCAAACCATTATTAGAGTAAATTGCAATTTTCATACCTGTGTTTTAGGGGTGTTAACAGGATCAGACACAACTTAACAGTTTATATACATGAGTTTACGAATGTTAACACTTTACGTACCTCCGTCCAGTTTTCGTTAAACAACCGTTAAAACTCCCCCACGTGCTCCTCATGTGAGGGGCAAAACTGTAAATTCACCCAACTTATTAACCTTTTAAGAGTAAATTGTAATTTTCATACATGTGTTTTAGGGGTGTTAATAGGATCAGTCTCAGCTTAACAGTTTGCTTACCTGAGTTTACAAATGCTAACACTTTATGTACCTCCATCCAATTTTCGTTAAACAATCGTTAAATCTTCCTCACGTACTCCTCACGTGAGTGGCAAAACTGTCAATTCATCGTGAGTAGCCTCTACAACCTCTCTCTCCAAACCCTACCTTCCATTCTCTCCCTCCAAAACCTCTTGCCGAAGACTCTCAAACTCACCATCCTACCGCTGCCTCACTGCCTCAAACCCTACCCCGCCGCACACATCAGCCACCTTGCCATCAATAACCACCACCTTTACGCCGCCTCCGACGACTACATCCACGTATTCGACACGACATCGTTCTCCCTCGTCGACACTTTCATCGTCAACGACTCCTCATCAGGTTCCGTCAAATCCCTCACGTTTCATAACAGAAAAGTGTTCACAACTCATCAGGACAGTAAGATCAGAATATGAAAACTAACGGAACACAAATGGCATAAACACATCGTAAAACACAGGTATGAAAATTGCACGGAGGTATGTAAAGTGTTAACATTTGTAAACTCATCTATGCAAACTGTTAAGCTAGGGCTGGTCCTGTTAACACTCGTAAAACACAGGTATGAAAATTGCAATTTACTCTTAAAAGATTAATAAATAGGGTGAATTGTCAGTTTTGCCTCTCACATGAGGAGCACGTGAGGGAGATTTAATGGTTGTTTAACGGAAATTGAACGGAGGTACGCAAAGTGTTAGCATTCGTAAACTCAAGTATGCAAACTGTTAAGCTGGAGCTGATCCTATTAATACCCCCAAAATACAGGTATGAAAATTGCAATTTACTTATATTTTTAAGATTGAACACACAACATTTTTCTTAAAAAAACAAAACAAGACCTATAATAACTTATTCACAAAGTAGGATCCGAAAAGGATTAGATTAGAAGAATGAGATTAAGGAAACTCTTCCTGTTGGAGTACTCTAATCAACACCAAATGAATGATATTGACCTGAGATTAAGGAACCTCTTACCATTGGACCCGAATCAACACTGGATCAATGATATTGTCAAGAAGAAAGGCAAGCTCTGGCTAGGTTCACCATCATGTGTGTTTTTGGAGTGTAGCTAAACTTGAAGCCAATTGCCCACTCGAGCACAATCATTACCACAAGCCTTGATATACACAATTAAAACTCACTTGACAGATTTACCTAAAGTAAGCCTAAAGATTATGCTCGGAGTTGAAGTTCAAGTTGTTGATGTTAATGATAATAAAGATGATGGTGATGTTAATGTAAGGTTGTAATTTCAAGAAATTTCACACCAGGATTTACACATAACATGATTACGAGTGTGCATGTTTCATCTTTGTGAATTCATCTGCGTATGAGACTTGGGCATCTAAACATTGGCCATTACTAGAAAAACTGGCAGTAATGCACACTATGTTTGGGTTAGATTACACGCATATGCGCGTCAAGAAAAGTGGTAGTCATAAACGGAAATTGACATGTATCTGTGCATCATTCTCTTTATGATGTGTGGAAGATGATGCACATGTTATTATGGGCAATAGATGACGCGAATTGTGCGTCAATAAACAGATAGTCTTAAATGACAAGATGACAAGTGTGCATGTGTCATCTTTGTGAATTTTATAACACGTTCAAAATGATACGTAATGTTCGTAAAAAAATTAACTGCTTTATATATATATATATATATATATATAATATTAATTTAATGATTTTTTTGTGTTGTATTTATGAAACAATTGCCCAAATAACAACAAAAAAATTATTTAATTAAATACTAACAAAAATTTAAAAGTTGTTACAAGTTCATATGCAAATACAAAAAGTTCATATGCAAATACAAAAAGTACAAAGTAGTTCCAAATTCATTTAATTGTCTATTATGTAGCCCTACACATAAATAAAATTCGAAACGTAACGCGACCACTACTAGCGAATTCCATCCAAATATGCGTCAATGATTCATCTTTATCTCTTCAAACCAAAGAAAAAAACAATTTCACTCTAGTGATTAGGTCAAAGATAGAGACATCAAAGCAACCGACTTTTATAAAAACAAAATATTTTTGTAAAACTAAAAAAATAAGAACTTATTTCATATTATTTCATAAATTTGCATATGAAATTTGTCATATAATGCACACATCGAGTAAACAAAGTAAAATGCATCTAATCTAAAGTATAATTAACAAATTATACTTGTAAATTGAGAGGATGATAAATCTTACCTTTGTTTGATGATGATGATTCAAAACTAGAACCTCCAAAAACCATCATAGCTCCAAATTCACGGTCTACTTCAATTTCCTCCCATGATACCTTCTCTTTTTTTTTTTTCAAAAGACAAAAAGATAGACAACATCAATTAGACTTCATGACAGATTTATAAACACGCTAAGCAGTCAAAAGATAGAAATAACTATATCGACCCGTTTGTATTCACAAGGAGTATTTGCTTTTTTTTTTAACATTTTTGCTACTTACCATGCTAATAGCCTATAAGGACCACAATAGACACCTAATTTAACAAAAAGATAAAACAAAAATTAGCAAGATTATTTTGTGAAAAATTTAATTACTAAGTACATATACCACTTTTTGTTAAATAAATACATGAACAAAATCTTCCTAAAGGCCAACAATCAAGGTTGCTTATGATTTCCATAAACTTACTTCTGACTGTAGATTACACTTATAACTCAAAGCTAAAGGGGATATTCGTAGTGGCATAGTGTTTTGAAGTTATTATGTGATACATAAAATTTTGGATCACATACTTAGATGTAGATCAGCAATTCCTAGAAAAAGAAAACTTAAGGTTTATTTCAAAACAAGACGTAAAGTATTACGGTGGAGAAACAAGCAAACTCTTGTAGAAACAAGTAAACTCTTGTAGCCCCATTTTAGCGTACCTTCTACTGATGCAACAGCTTAACAAGTACACACATTCCCCCTTCAACTCAAACTACTTGTATTCGTTGTCACGTGTTGCACGAAATCTCAGGCTGCACATATAATGTCTATGCAAACGTTTTTTATGTTCTACTAAAGGATAATTGTTGTCCACCAACATTTCATCATTCTTGTATCATATTCAAACACACTTTAAAGCAATATAGGAAACAAATTTGGTGATCATTGTGTTAAAGATCTAAAACCATAGCATCAAACAGGATATATCAGTTTGTAAGCTGAACGAACCTAAGGCATCTAACAAAACATCTTGCACTCTTTTTAGATATCCCTAGCCAAGGCAACCAGACAAACATCGTATTCTTTAGAATTCTCACACGAATGCATTATGTAGCACTTAAAAAAAAGTAAACATGTGTTTTCAAAACAAAAAATGATGTAGAAAGGCATTGGAATAAAATAATTTATTAATGCTTTTAAAACTATTCAAATATTTACTTAGCATGTTGTGTTTTAAGGATGAATAAAAACCAATGACCTAACGATAATACACTTTTTTCTAGCAGCTTCCAATTGCTTCTTGAGCTCAAAGATCTCAAGTCCCCACCATCAGGGCCGGCCCGTTATTGTTTTTAGGCCAAGGCGCCAAGCTAGGGCTTGGGGCCTCTTAAAAATTAGAGCTCCAACATGATGGGTTCATTAGTTAATATGTTAAACATTTTGGGCCTCAAATGAGCAACTAAAGAGGATAGCATATTAGGAATTTTGATGGTCGATTCATATTACGCAATTAGGGCAACCTATCAAATTTGATGGTCGATTCATATGGTTGACTTCATATTCACCATCGATGCAAGTATCAATTCTGCTGAGAGCCAAAACCACGACTGATGAACTTGATGGTGAAGATGAAAAGCAGTCGCCCCACCCCCACTCTTCAAATCTTCAAACTTCAGTCTGCATCACATATTCATTTGACTCTATTTTATAGATTCAATCTAACACAGTTGAATATGAAAGTTATAAAGTTGGAACAATCGAAGTCTACTATTTGATTCAAGTATAAAGTATTCATTGTCGAATTCAATCAATTATCCAAATCTTCAGGTTAGTCGGTGTGCAATCCCTGATTTTGTGATTCAGAGTTGTTGCATTTGTCATTAGAACCGTGGGTTATTATTTTTGTCTTCTAAAACATTTGCAAGGAATCTAGAGTTGTTGCATTTGTCATTAGAACCGTGGGTTATTATTTTTGTCTTCTAAAACATTTGCAAGGAATC
>BJCM01267672.1:0-57488 GCA_018326385.1 Flaveria bidentis
TACTATTTAAAATTCATAAGAAAAATAACCAAAAGTAACCTTTGTTAAAATATTTTAAAAAAATATTTAGTTGTTTAAATACAGAAAATGATTTGATGCTAAAAAAATATTTAGAGTTTACAAAATCCATTTTTATATTTATTAAAAATATTTCAGAATTTTATTTAGGGCTAAAAACCTTTTTTAAAAAAATACATGAGGTTGCCCGGGTTCAAACCCGGGACCTCATGTTTAAGAGGCAAGTGACATAACCATTAAACCAGGGCCGCAACCGTGGTTAAAGTTGGTTTTGATGTTTTATAAATCCAAATAAAAGAGTTTCTCCCATTCTCAAGAACCCTAGAATTGGGTGAATTCAAATTGAAGCTTAGATCATTCGGTTAACATCAATAATCATGGGGCTTTTGAGCCCCATGTATAAACGAGTAGTTAGAGATGTTTAATTACCCGGTTTGATTCAAAGTTTATCGAGAACAATAGATGAACAAGCCGCGACTTAAAGTTTTTAATTTGCTGAGCAATCTTCAAAGATGTTCGAATTGAACTAGTGAATAGCTTCGAACGATGATCTGGAAGCAAAGCCCTATCCGAATTTTAGTTTAGATCAATCCGAGGTTGGGTTTTGACTGGTTGCAAGTCGCGGTTGGTGAAGGGAATCAGAGATGATGTTTGCGTTTGTTTCAGGTGTAATTGAAAGCTGGAACCGGTTAACGATGGTTAAATGATTGCTTATGTTTGTTTAATTTGATTATTATGGTGTCTTCAATGTCGAACGGTTATGCAAACCACACTCGTGGTTATTCGATCGATTGGTCTCGTAACCGGTGGATTAAACACCATTAACTCATGTATTCAAAGTCGAATCATGTACATGAAGGATCTAAAACGGTTTAGAAGCTAAAAAAAATCGGATTCGCATGTTTTGGGGTGGCCGGAGAGTTGGCCGACGGTGGCCGTCCCTCTCGCCGGAATTGCCGGAAATACGGGTTTGAAAGGGGGAATGGTTTGGGTTATTTGATATTTACATAATTGACCCCTGTAGTTTGTTTTGTTATCATTTTATGCCAAAACATTCATTTAAAGTTTTAAAAATCACAAAACAATACTCTTTTACTTAAATACATTAGGTTTTAATCATTTTTACTTATTATTATTAATATCTTTACCATAATCTTAGTTATTATTATTATTATTATTATTATTATTATTTAATATTATTATTTAATATTATTATTATTATTATTATTATTTATTATTAGTATTATTATTTAATATTATTATTATTATTATTATTTAATAATAATAATATTATTATTATTACTATGACTATTATTATTATCATTATTATTTATTTATTTATTTATTATTATTATTATCATTTTTATTATTATTGTTATTATGACTATTATTGTACAATTTAACACTTTAATTACTAACTTTCATAATTTAAAATTTAATGCCAACAAGAAAAATAAAACATAGATAACCCATAAGTTTCATGTATGACAATAAAGGCCCTTACAAGAATTAACAATGCAAACTTATAAAGAACCCTAAAATACATGATGTTACATTCACTTTAGCAGATTCAAGTTCTTCATTGAGTTGAGCAGTATCAGGTAATGCATGTTTGTCAGCGGACCACCAAGAGGAATTCTCATCAAAGATGGCATTCCTAGATACATGCACCTTCCTTGTACTCGGTTCCATACATCACCACCCCTTTCTTTCCAAATCATAACCAACAAACACATAACGAATTGCCTTCTTGTTCATTTTATGACGAAGGTGATTCGGTACAAATACATAGCAAACATAACCAAACACGCGAAAATGACTAACGTGTGGTTTAATTCCAGTTAGATTTCCAAAGGGTGATACATAATTAAGTGTTTGAGATGGTAGTCTATTAATCATATACCCGACAATGTTCATAGCTTTCGCCTAAAATCGCCCCGGCAGGTTCTTATCGTGAATTAGACTTCTGGTCACTTCACCCAGGTGCTGTTTTTTGCGTTCTAAAACTCCATTTTGTTATGGAGTGTTTGGACAAGTGAGCTGCCTTTTGATTCCTTTTTGCTTCAAATAGTTTATGAAATTATGTGCCAAATACTCACCCCCATTTTATGATCGTAGACACTTAATCTTTCGACCCGTCATCAACTTTGCATCTAATTCAAATTCCTTGAATTTTGGCCACACCTCCGACTTTTCCATCATGAAGTAAATCCAAATAAATCGAGAGTAATCGTCGACGAATATTACCATATACTTCATTCCATTTGTTGATGGTTGTTTGACCGGAACGAACACGTCGGAATGCACAAGTTCAAGTGGTTTGGTTGCTTGGTAATCAGAGTTGGTGAATGGCAACTGCTTTGCCTTTCCATATTGACATCCAGAACATACACTTTCTTTATTAACTTGAAGTGTTAGAAGCCTATTTCCATATTGACATCCAGAACATTACCTTCTTCATTGGTTTTCACCCGAAAATTCCGGGCTATGTGACCTCTCCGACCACAATTATAGCATTTACCCGGGAACTTCTTTCCACCATGTCGATACTTCCTATCACCACTGGCTTCACCTCGATCAATTTCGCCATTTCTTTTCTCTGATTGATCATGAGTTTTGTTCTTGTCATGGTACCTATTAAACCCACGATTATGGTGATTCAACCGGGACTTACCCTTGCTTCGTTGCGCGTACAAAGCCTCTACTTCTGGTTTTGGTGAAAGTCCAGTGGATAAATTGCTCAGTTGTTTGGCTAAGGCCTCTTGGCCAGCCAACAAATTTTCAAACTCGCTTAATGATGGTTGAGTAGGCTAACCTTGCACTGCCGCCACAAAACTTCTAAACTTTGCTTTTAAACCATAAATGATGATTCGTTTCATTCGCGGTTCACCGATCTTTGCTTGTGGGTCGAGTTCGCCGATTTCTCTACACAACAATTTCACCTTGTGAAAATATTGGGGAATCGTCATCTCCTGTTGGCTAACGGAAAGCAACTCATTTTCAAGAAGTTGCAGTCATGTATCGTTTTTCTTTGACAAAAGTTCTTTCAACGTATCCCAAGCTTCCTTAGGACTGGCCGAATCCTTGATGTGTTCAAGCATTTCATCTTCTGTCGTTTGTCTTCAAGATGAACATCGCCTTTCCCGCTTTTACCTTCCACTTCTCCAAACTCCTTGAGCATCTTCTCTTGCTAGCTGTCTTATATCGTTACCCTCAACAACCTCCCATAAATCTTGCCCCTGCAAGTATGAACTGATGCAGGTGGCCCACATGTTATAGTTTTAGTTCTTGAGTTTCTTGACACCGCCTACTAAATGAAGATCCGCCATTGTGGAGTGTGGCTCTGATACCACTTGTTGACTTACAAGAAGTGGAAATCAAGAACACATGTATTGAAAATTAGAAATTGCAGAAAGTAAAACTCACACAAAGGGAAATTGCTATCAAAAGGTTCGAGCTTTTCTGATTAATACTTGCAGAGAATAAATAAACTTACATGCAACGTTACAATGAAAAAAGCCATAAAAATGGAGAAAAGAAAGGACTCATTACCCAACTAACCAACGACTTATTCTCACACTTTCTACATACGTAAACATTAAAAAATAGAATTAAATAAAAGAAATCAACGATGCCGTCCACACTTGAGTACTGGAATTGGTCAATGTTGAACTTTAACAAATATGCATAAAAATACGAACTTAACTTTTAAAATATATCTTGGTCGACATGAAGGCTTGGCTTAATTTTTTTAACGAGTAAATCTCAAGCTCAATGTTTCAGCTCGGCATTAACAAGTTAGATCAACTTAACTGGGTTTTTAAATTAATCAAACCCGAGCCCACTCTTACTTAATCTGACGACCGACTCTCACTCTCATATTAATTTATAAATCATGAGAAAAATAAGAAGGACTAATACTCGTATGTCTTAAAATTTGAAAGGTTTATTGTAACAAAAACCAAACTATAAGCGGTAGGTCTACGATAATATTATTATATACGGTTCTCTATGATACCCGGCGCGTTATTTCACGCGCTAAGTCCGACGATTTTATCCGGTTCCTCCGGCGTAACGCCGTCGTCCCCAACTCCTTCAGCGTCTTATTCTTCCAAATTCAATCGATTATCAATGGCATCCTCCGTCAGAATCGTCGTCGTCGGAGACGTTGTGAGTGTGTTTTTCATTGTTACTTGTAGTCAATTGATGTTAATCCATTAATAATCTGCAATTGTTTTTGGTTTTTGAAGCATGATGATTGGGATCTCGAAGAAGATTCGAAGGCTCTTGAGCTACTGCGGGTAATTATGACGTTAACTTGTTTAATTTTGTTTTATCATATCATAGTATGTAGTATTCAGCTTTGATCCGTAGATCTGAGACGTACGTTTTGGTTTTAGATGCTAATACTGTACAGGATTTGCAATAGTGTAGACTAGATATGTGTAGTTCCTCTAATTGTTCCAAAGTGTGCATTAATCTGATAAATGTGCAGAAACTCTAGGGTTTTGATGAGGAAGTATGTAATATACAATATACACGAGATACTTGACATGTATGATGTATCTCTAGCTGAATTTCTCACCATTAATTGGTAATTTTGAAGCCAAATCCTCATGAGTTATGATCATCATCCATAGGCATCACTCAATCTAGATCAGTTCTTCTAATTTATATTCTGGTGTGATTGCATTATTTGATGCTCAAACTGTATTCTAATTGGTGCCACTTTAGTCCAGATGGTGTATTTGTGTGCATTGAACTATGTATCACCTTGTAGTCTTGAACAAAATGATGAAATTCTCTCATTATCACTCATGAGGTTATTTTATTAGTTACAAGTTTTTGTTTGAAATTGCAGCCAGATTTGGTGTTGTTTACAGGCAGGTTTTTTCATGTAACGCTTGTTTCCTCTTGATTATCTGGCAAGCTTTCCTTCATTTCCGGTCTTGAGGCTTTGCTGTTTTTAAATTCAGCATATAGATATAGTGTTTATTGTGATCCTCTTTTCTTCTTTAATTTTCAATTGTCATGTGCTGTTCTTTTTGCCTGTATGCTTTTCCAGGTGATTTTGGTAATGAAAACGTTGAACTTGTTAGAAGCATTGCAGCACTCAAAATTCCCAAAGCAGCTATTCTAGGAAACCATGATGCTTGGAATACACAAAATTTTTCTGAAAAGTAAGTATACTTATATGAGGCCCTCACACATTATCCTCGTTTTGGAAAACAACATAAGAGTTACAAAACATGGTTGTCTCAGGCAGTGTAAAACAGATATATCTTAAAGAGTTATTTTAACGTTGATTCCAAGAGATACACCAACATTCTTGTTAGTCTTTTTGGAACATAGTTATAATCCTTCTGTTTGTTTCCTCAGATTGCTCTCATAACTAATATTTTTTTCTTCTTTCTAATTCTGTCATTGAATTAAAGGCGCAAGGATGCGGTCCAAATCCAGCTGGAAAGGTGAGCTTCCCTTATTTCACTTATGAAGAGTTTTCTCTTATTATCATAATGTACCGCACTGATCGCTGTTATGTTGAACGCCAAAAATGTGTTATTCTTTTCTGTATATTTTTTTACTTTACCCAGATAATTTTGAGATAAATGATGATGTTTGTTTGCATACCTTGCTTGTTAAACCTTAAAACTTCAGTTCTGCTTAATCTGAAGTCAAAAGTCATGTTGCCCCTGTTCCTAATAAGAATTGCATTTTTAGATTTACGAAGTCAGATTGGAATTACTGTTTGAAAATTAAAAATTTATGTCTAATTTCAAGAGGTCACGTGACTGATTTTGAATCCCAAAAGTATCTGATCACCTGAATCATTACATCTTAGTTAGTAACTGTAAATTTTCAAACGCTGTCTCTAGTTTTGAGACAGGACAAGTAATTGGTCCATTTCTGTTGTCCGATAGACGAACCTGTTGTAAAAGACCCATGATGTGTGTGTTTGTTGTCACGCATAATTTACCTACTAAAGAATTTCGTTATTTGCTTCAGTTTATTTGTCTTGCTGGAAATTATGCTCATAAACTTTTGAATTTTAAACTATGCAAAGCATGAACCAAATTAATATGTAATATTATTTTGACCTAGTTTGCAAGTGGATGTCAGCTGTTTCTAAAACACACGTGCTACCTACTGCTGTTAATAAGGGCTCAAATACGTTGATAAGCATATATTGATCTATCTACCGAATATAAGACTTATATAATGAATCTAGTACACTTCTAGTCATATAGTGATCAAGTTTATTTTCATATTTTGAACACATTGATGAATAAAATTAGTGCATGTTATGAAATCCAGTTTTGGGGAAGAGCATGTTGGTTACCAACGGTTAGACCTCCATCCATTGAAGTTGAGTGTTATTGGAGGGCGTCCCTTCTCTTGTGGAGGTGAAAGGTTTTTTAGAAAACAACTTCTGGCTAAAAGGTCAATATATACTATATATTTTTTTGTTTCCTTATATGAACAATTTAAATAATTTGGTGAAAATGAATTTCAATACCATAATTTAATTTTTTTAAAACAATTTCTTGCGATTTACACATCAAATTGATAAAGGGGGTTTCTCAATTTTTATGTTTTGAGGAAAAGGCTCATTTTGAATATTTCTTGGATGTCATGCGACCAAAGATAGAAAACTCATATATAGGACTATTTTTGGTTGCCGTTGATGTTGGAAAATATTTGTTAGATATGGAGTTCACAACATGAATGAGAGTGCAAAAAGAATATCTGATGCTGCCTTGGGAACACCAAAGAATCATTCCATTATTCTTCTAGCTCATAATGGGCCTACTGGTATGCCACTTGCTTAACATACGCATGTTTTTTCCATTGCTCGTTTCAAGTTACACTAAACGTGGCAAAATGGTCGGGTCAAGCAACTGGTTTGGGTCAATATGGGTACTTACTCGTAATGGTCAGGTTGACCCAATACACTTTCTATTTATCCAATTCTTAGTTTTTGTAAGGAATAATTTGTGTTAACTTTGATTACCAAATGCTTTAGTAGGTTGTAAGCAATAAATATACATTGGTGACTTTTGACCCATTCAACACATGTGATGTCTTCCTTTTTCACATTTTTATTTTGCCCTATTAATTTTTTAGAGATAAACTTGACCTTTGATAAGCAAAAAGGATGGAATTTCCACTCCACCTACATAGTATGCACAAATTTTATCTCTATGAAGTTACATTTTCTAGTTTGTATGCTCAGGTCTCGGTTCCAACATGAATGATATTTGTGGGAGAGATTGGGTGTGTGGAGGTGGAGACCACGGTGATCCAGGTGATTATTATTTCACAATCATGAACGTGTTAATCATGATTGCCAAGCATAATAAAATTTTTTATATTAAAATGATTTAGAAGGTTGTATTGTATGCGTGAAAAAATGACTTTAGCCCACTTTAACCTATTTGACATGTTCCCCCTTTTAAGTAAAATAGATAAAACGCAAACCCATATCGACATATACATAAGTATACGAGTTGAAGGGCTGCCACCTCTAGTAATTACCACCTTTTTTGAATAATAAAATTTACATTCAGATTGAAAATAAAGTACAACTCTTTTTAGTCCTTAAAGATAGTGTGCCCTTCTTTTTGAGGATGGAGGTGTTACTTTTCTTGCTCTCCCATTGCAAATTAAAATACATCACATGCCCTACTGCAAATTATAGATAAGTTTTTGACTAATGCCTTGTTTCTGAATTGTTATTATTTAAAAGGGACTTATAAACAGTTCAATGTTTAAAATGTTTACACTTTTTTTTAAAATACTCTTTTGATAATTCGCTATATACATTAATCAAGTTTAAATTCAATATTTTTTCATTCCTAAAGCATAAATTCTTCTCTAATTGATGTTTTTCTAACTAGGGGCAGCATTTCGACCCATTTACATTTGAACCGGTGAATTTGGGGTATTATAAAGGAAATAACTAGAAAGTTGTCCAACTTAAAAGCACTACCGCGTATTCTGTTCTTGTAGTTCTCCACTTTAGCTCTCGGTTCTCATGGTTCTCCACTTAAATTCAAGTTGAAACACGCCCATATATATAATCTTACACATATCAGTATCATATTTATTGATGCAGATTTAGCACTTGCTATTTCTCAACTAAAAGGCAACACCCAATATTCTGTTCCCCTTGTTGTCTTTGGCCACATGCACAAAGAGCTGGCATTTGGAAACGGTCCACGTAAAATGATTGTGGTTGGAGATGACAACACCATATACCTAAACGGGGCCATCGTTCCTCGGGTCAAAAGTTTATGTGACAACTCATTGACCGAAAACCCAAAACATACATCACGGGCCTTTACTTTAATCGACTCGAAAGAAGGAAAAGTGGAGAAAATTTCAGAAATTTGGGTCTCAGTGTTTGGTGATAACACCAGTGTTGTGGAGAAACACACGTTATTTAGTAGTAACATGCTTAACACCTCTAACATATAAGGTGTCAATATTACTATCTTACCCTAAGGCTGTTTTATTATGTATACTTGATTATTCAGTTTAAAGTTATACTATCTCAACAATTATTAGCAGGTACTTTTGTATTGCATGGGCAGGTGAAGTTAACATGAAAGTAGTGGTCCACCATCACTCAGCATGTTGAAAGGTGAAATGAACACTTTGAAAGGTGATGGCAGGTCAATTCTGTAAGTGTTGACTCATTTTTTTGGAAACTGTACACCACATTTGCTTTATTATTTTATGGGAAATTATGTACAAGTAAATATTTTTCTGGTGTGTTGTATTTTGTCAAAATAACTCTCCTTAGGTGACACTTTGGTTGTGTATTTACATTTGCATACTTGGTTGTGTGTTTACATTTGCATGTGTATCATTTCTACAACAGATGTACGACATAAATAAATACATTTTTTTGTGTGCCTATATCAAATGTTACACGAATAAGGTTTGAGTATTTAGTATTAGTACCCCGTGTTACGTGATGAAGCTTGCATAATTTTTTCGTGCTTATAATTTCGAATCTTGTATATTTTGAAACTTTGATACAACAGTAGTGTTGAAATAAAATATAAAAAAAATGCTTGTATACTAAAAAAACATTAAAAACAAACCCTTTTAGATCATGCTTATGTTTTTTTTCCAAGTCAGATTTGGTTTTTAACAATTATATCTCGAATAAGTCTTATTCATGATGAATTCAGATCATGCTTTGGGTGATAGTAATTTAAGAATGATTTATTGTATGTGAGGTCTGTCACTTGGGTAACTAAAAACGAATCCTTAGGTAGTCAAAACACAAAACAAATCTGTGAGCTGATGATATAAAGCAGATTTTGTTGAATCTGATAAACTAAAACATTTTGATGTTTATCTGGTCAAAGATAAAATAATAGGTTTACGAGAAAAGGAAAAGCTTATATTGCCATTCATCTTTAGCTTTGTTCAAGGCATTGGCTTTTGTTAGGACGCCAACTCCCATACCTTCTCATATGTTTTTATTTGCCTTTTGACCACTCTATTCCTTTTCCTTTTTATATACTTTTATATTTTATATTTATTTATCCTATTTCTTTGTGATAAATATTGATGTTTAGTTCTATTTAATACGAACATAATTATATCTAGTTTGGCTCCCTCGTTCATTCCAAGTGTAGCGAAGTTGGCTAGACAGAAAAATCCACATATGTCATTGTATAGGTTAATGTTAATAATTATATTATTTCAATGACAAAACCAGAATTTCTTTATCGGGAGGTCATTAAAAAGCTATTTTTCCCTCTATCAACTGTAAAATATTTAATATTTCATTAAAAAATAATTAGTCTTAATATATTAAAAGCCAACGATTCCGGACGCAATAAAGTTTAGCGAACCCTATTGATCTCATTGTTTGCGCCTAATGGTAATATATATTGCAAAATTGCAATATGACTAAAATATTTAAACCATAAATACTAGGGTTGATGACTCGGTAGTAAAAAGTAAAAAGAAAGCTTCTTAAATGTTCGGGTTTTGAAGTCTTTAACGTTATGTTCTCGAGTTCATTTAATGAAAGAAAATAAAAGAATCGGAAAGAAAGAAAAAACAGTTGTTTTCAGAGTTTTTTTAATGCAAGGAAAATAAAAAAGTTTTGTTCCGTAAATAATAGAAAAGAAATAAAAAGAAAAGGAAAATAAAACCTAAAAGCAATTTTTTTTAATTGAAAGGAAATGATGAGAAAATAAAATTAAAAAAAGGAAAAAAGAAAAAAAAAAGTTTTTTTTTTTTTCTGTTCTTAAGTAAACTCTAAGTAAGTTCAAATTTACAGAAATTCTTGGTATTAAAAACAAATAAAAACGATAAACAAAGTTTGTACTTTACATTCATTGTAGCTTTAATGCAACAAAGCCTGTCAAACCTAGAACAGCATACGATGATCAAGACGCCTTAAATAGAGATCATCGTCATCCTACGCATTACCACTATTAAAAACAAAACAGACCCCCATCTTTTCTATAAAAAAGATTTTCTTTTCCCAAAATTGATGCCATTTTCACAACATTTTCAATCAAATCGTTAAAACCCACATACAAAAATCCATCCTTTCATCACAGTTTTCACTTTATCCCCCAAATTGATGATCTTCATGAGGTGGGTCTCTGTTCTTCAATGGGAAACGTAACCTCAAACGTTGCTGCAAAATTTGCATTTTTCCCACCTGACCCACCGACATATGATGTTTTTGAAGATGAATTTGATCCTACAAACGGCGAAAAACTGTGGGTTTTTACAGGAATTACAGCTGATAAAAACGTTGATGTTCATATGCTTGATACAAAAGGCGGGAACAAAGTTGTTGCTACCTTCTGGAAACACCCTTTGGGGAAATTGACCCTTTTGTACTCTCATGGCAATGCTGCTGATTTGGGTCAAATGAAAGAGCTCTTTATTGAGCTTAGAGCTCATCTCAGAGTCAATATCATGAGGTACAGTGCTTCTGTAAGTTTGATTTAGTTGATGTTTATGTGTATGAAATCTGTTTTGATTGTGTTCATATGTGTTTGTTTCTTTGTTTTGGGGATTAGGATGAATTGGGTGTTTTAGATTTAGGGTTTTCTGCAAGCTGGGTGATGTTTGTTCCGTTGTTAAACATCTCCGGGTTTTGTTATTGGAAAACTTTATTTTTTATGGTTATGTTTTAAACTGTAGTGATATTAAAATTGGGTGTTTAGATATGCATTTGGAAGGGTTTTCTAATGTTTTGATGATCAGTGATTCTTAGGATTTGAACTTATTAGTTGCAAAACACATGAGAAGTGATTATTAAGAATCTTGTGTGCTTTCTGTATTGAGTTAATATTTGATTTTATTCTTTAGTATTGTATAATCACCTTCAAAACGCATGTCTAAACGCCCCCTTAGTAGTGTTAGTAATTGGATTATTAAAGTGATTATGATTCTGATTATTACAAGGGTGTTTGCAATGTTTCCCTATTTGGAAGAGAAGTTTAAGTTCAAATATTTATCACACCTACCTAGATGATCATAAAAGCTGTGAGTTATTTTGATTCACATGTTATGTTACCATATGAACCATTAGTCGTTCTAATACACTGATCTCCTAGAGTGTTGCCCAAATAGATTACACCATTGTAAAGATTTTAGTACTTATATAAGGTGGGTGAACCATGATTGTGGGGAGAGATGGTGGGTAGTCGGATCCAGTGACGTTCAAAATCCCTTTATGGACAAGCGTAATTTGGTCATACTGCAAATCTTTTTGATAAACAAACTTTTTTACTGGTTAATTAAACTACACCTTCATAGGGTTTGTGTTTAGTATGTTCAGTATGATTGTTGAGTGACAATTTTACACCATCTTGAAAGTTTGTAAAGATATATTACCATATAATTAAACGGACTATCTTTTTGAAGTTTGATAACTATAATGAATTTCATAACAATGATGAAAACAATAGCATATGGTGCCAAGTTTGTTATCCAATCTGTAGCATTTGGACCTTTTTTTAATTATATGATTGACCTAAAGGGTCAAAAAATATTTTTTATCAATAAGATAAGTTTTTCATATATCTTAACTTTATAAATATGCTTAAATTGCAGTTATGATTATTCAGGATATGGAGCTTCCACGGGCAAGGTAAGCAAAACTGCTAGACTTGATTGCTTAATTTTTACATATACAGGGATACAAAACAAATCTAAGTAGAGAACTGCATAAGTACTTGTATGTAGAGTGTTGTAAGATAAAGTTGGAGAGGTAAACAGAGGTGGTTATGTGGTTACATAACCGCCTTACGTATTATAGTTAAAACAACAGGTACAAATGTTTACGTGATGCTCAATTTCTCGTAGTTCTCTACTTAAAAATAGTTAAAATTGGTTTTGTATTGAACAACTCTCTCTCACACATTCCATCCAACCCGTGAAATGGCGAAAACTTCTTTTTTTTTTTTAAATAAATTTACTTGTAATAAATTAGCTAAAGCAATTGTACCTTTGATTTGCTCCTCAAGATTCCTTTACTTTCTTATCAGTGAACGATATTTTAGATATTTGACAGTTTGACCTGTTTGGTCAAACACTTCTACTGAGTTCTTAAACACATGTTTTCTTTATGATTAGCCATCTGAACTCAATACATACTATGACATTGAGGCTGTCTACAATTGTTTAAAGAACAATTATGGAATCAAGCAAGAAGACATGATCTTATATGGACAATCTGTCGGCAGTGGGCCCACGTTACACTTGGCTTCTAGACTACAAAGATTAAGAGGTGTTGTTCTACATAGTGCTATTCTTTCAGGAATACGGGTTCTCTATCCTGTTAAAATGACATTCTGGTTCGATATTTTCAAGGTAAATTACATGTTTGCCCTTCAACTATTCATCCCCCAATTCACAAGACTTCATATAGTTCATTTTTCTTTTGTTTTTGGTACAGAACATTGACAAAGTACAGAAAGTCAACTGTCCTGTTCTGGTTATACATGTAAGTAACCTTCACTTCTTTAATTTAACATGCAAGTTAGCACCTTTATTGTCACTTCTTTACTTTACCTTGCAAATTAGCACCTTTATTTTCACTTCAGTTGGTAAAATATCAAATAAAACGGTTGATGAAATTGGAATTCCATATATACCCATGGGCTTTATCCAATTCTCTAACGAGGCGTTTGGATGTGTGTTTTTGAAAGTGATCAAGTGATTCCGAATAATCAGTATTAGATAAATAGTTGTAGTACGGACTGTAGGTGATAATATTTTAACATGCCTTTGTTGTTTGTAAGTTATAATAGTAAGATAATCATCTGTTTGAGTGTTTGGTAAATCTAATTATTCAGGAAGATAATGACTATGCATCTTGAGGAATTGATTATGATTATCTTGTATTTCCCATGGATCTTTGTATGATTTTATAACTTAATTTTGCCATTTAAATTACGCCTTACTTGGCTTATTGCTGAGTTTTGTATGTCATAGGGTACAAACGATGATATTGTTGATTTCTCACATGGGAAACGATTATGGGAACTCGCAAAAGACAAATACGACCCGTTGTGGGTCCAAGGTGGAGGTCACTCTAACCTTGAAAGTTTCCCAGAATACATAAGACACTTAAGCAAGTTTATAAAAGCAATGGAGAAACTCTCCTCAAAGATGAACAAACAACGACTTTCTTCAGTCCCAAGTATAGAAGAAGTCAAACACAACCGGTGCTTGAGATTTGGAAGAAGATGATGAAAATGATCATGTTAATGCATCTCTTTTTCGTTAGTATTTGCAGCTAAGGAAATCTTGATGGCCAGAATCAAAACAGTTACAGATCAAGAAATCTTGACAACCTGAATTAGAGTCATGGTTGATTGATCTAATTTAGAAGAAATTTGGTATGTAGTCTTGTTTATGATTCTGCATTTCATGGCTGTTGTAATTAGAAAGTTGATTATTATGCCATATGTTTAGATATCTTCTCTCTATCTTTTGGGATACACTGATAGAGGAACGGTTTGTCCTCATCTCATCTGTTCACTGTACCAATAACTTTTTACGAGTGAGATTTTATGGTGTACGTTTGTATGTTTGTTATATTCAGAAATCTTTGTTATTGTAATGTAAAATCAAGATATGAAAATTAAAGGCTGGAGAATCTTGAACAGAGTGATGAAATGGTATGATCTTTGTCTCTTTTATTATATTTTAGAATCTTTTACTTGATGTTAGAATATAAATCATATGTCTGAAGTTTATGGTACAGTATTGATGCATAAGTACAGGTTTCTGCTGAAACACATGATGACACTCATGCCACCATGACACAACATGTTCTGTTATAATGCTGTGAATAACACCAATATTATTCACCATTAACTTCTAGCCTCTATACTCATCTGTTTTAAAATAAATCCAATACTTTGTCAATGATGTCTACAATAAATGAAATTCACATTGTGATGACTTGGTAATCACTTACCTTTCAAACTGTCACTAATTATTAATATTTTGAATTTTATGTGTTAAAATTTTCAACTTCATTCATCTGATAAGATTTTTCGGGTTCGTGTCATTTTCAATTCGACTTGCAAATACGATCCGCTTAACGTCTTTAATTTAAACTCTATCATTTGGTTATTTATGTTAAGTTTACCTTGCTACAAAAATAAAACCTTTTTGTTGGTATTTATTTCAGAAGATTAAAAATGAATCTATATTTTATACTATCATGTGCTAAAAGAATTAAAGTGGCATTGGCAACTGGTAAGTCAAAATAACTAATCAGCAATTTGACTTAATCTATTAATTAAACAAGATTCCCAATGAATGACACCATCATCCAAAGGACCGAATCTCACAAACAATCAACTATGATTCAGTTCATCCTCATCTAACTTTGCATTTCATCAACATAATATTATGAAAACAAGATTTATAAACTGTTAAATTTATTTCATATATTATTAAACTTGATATCCGTATAATATTAATTATATTTTAAGAACGACACAAGATTAGTGATACATAGTGTAATATTAATAATGTATGGATCAAAATAAACAATGTAATGTTTGATTTGATGAATAATACAAATCATCATCCATGTACTTAGACATGTAAAGGGACGTTAACGCGATTTATGTAAAGAATGTCGGATCCACTCCAGAAGAGTAAGTGACCCGAGCAAATGTGTCGTGTGTTTTTGTGAGCGTAGAGTCTGCTTCTTGCTTTCTATTATTTGTAAGTAACGTGTTATTTTTCCTTTTAAAAAAAGATGTAAGAAATCAAGTGTCACGTAGGTTGTTAACAAGGTAAAGGAACTTGATATTTCAACAATTGGTAAGTTAAAAGAAAAAACTTATACAAGTAACCTCATCATTGATCAAGATTTTTGATAACCAGTGTATCAAAACTGTAATAGCTAATGATAAAAGATTTCACATATAACTGATTTAACTTTGTTATAATCTATATGACACTTACAACGTTCCTATTTTGGTAAAATTAAAATAGGAGGATATATTTGTAACTAAAAATGGATCTACTAAGAAAGATAAACAAGAGTCTAAACCCGTAAATTGTTAAACTCATCAACTACATCTTCTTCGTTCGTAGATTTTTCTAGTTAGTAAGAGCTACTTAATTTTAATTATAGAAAATAAAAGTTTTAGAAAACATGAGCACTAAGAATGTTAAGAAGTCCATTTACCATTAGCGTTAGCTAACGTTTACCGATATCCCTTTTATCTTTTTAATGTTCGTGTATCAAATGTTGTGTTGAGTACGAAACAATAAGATTTAAAACAAAAGGGGTGTGTGTTTTTTAAGGGAGGTGTTTCTTGTCACAAACATAAATTCCTTTAGTGAAGTTGTTATTGTCGTTAGAAGTTAAGGACTGTTTGGTAGTATTTTAATGGTCATGATTCATAACATTAGAATTATCTTTTAACTATTAAAAAATTATAAAATATTAAAATATAGTTTTAATAACCATTAAAAATCTACCAAACAACCCCTTAATTATTATTAAAATAGTCACGATTGAACCCATAATAATGTTTAATGTCTTTTAGAAAACAAAGTACAACTTAACTTCTCTTAGCAGCCTATCTATTTTTCTCTTTTTTCAAAACTATAAGTCTATAAGTCTAAAGAGGTAAAAGAGAAAGATGAGGTGAGAATAAGGTGGAGTAAGAATATAATTTTACAAATACGAATAAGATCCTACAAGACAAATATAGATAATTTTATAATAATAACTAAATTTACCAAGTATTCTATTAAAGTTACTTAAACATTTTTTTATTCTCTAAAGTTTCTTGATTTTCACAAGATGTTCCAATCTTATGTAATTTTTTACAATTGTTATTTGTTCAATTAACTTAAGCAAATGAAGCATATATAAAATTTAGTTGCTATTCGATGATTATTGTTAGTCCAATTTAACTTAAATTTTATAATTTTATAACTTTGTTATTAAGTTATGGATTTCTATCTTCGCTACCAACAAGAAAACATATATGAGAAAAAGAAGGACAAAAGTTATAAATCTAGACCGTGTAACAGAGCTTTTTTTTTAGCAAAAATCAAACATTATACCTTGTAATCTTTCAAAAACAAGTTACATTATATTTAATATTTATTCTAGTGTATTGATTTAGTGACCAACAAACTTGTTAAAGTGATTATAATCTATAATTGTTGCTTTTAATGGATTACTACATAAAACCTAGAAACACGACAGAAAATATTAATAATAAAATTTTGTGTTAAGTCCTATGAAATCTTGACAAACTCTATAATTACTAAGCTGTAAGCCATAGAGCAAATAGTGGATTTTGATTGAAAATAAATTATGATGATGATAAGCAATCCACTTATTACCAAAAGTTGTTTACCACTTAGAATTGAATGACTAAAAAGAAAGGGCCTAGTGGTCATGCGTGACTAAAAAGTTCATGGGACTTTTTAATTAATCTCCTTTAGCAGTTGACATTTGTTCTATAATTATGTTATCATGATGTTTAAATTGGTTTTCTTTATACGTATATATTTCCTACATACGTATGACACAAATACAAATAAAAAATATATAGTTAAGGATTATCTTTTATGCACTCAGTAAATTGTTTTAGCGGTTCTTTTAGCTTCCTGCTTGAAATTATTCTTTATTAATCAACATTTTTCCCCAACATACACATATACACATGATGTATCATCATTTATTTAACTCTTTCGTTTTAGTTTCTTCTTTCTCTATTTACACATGCTCATATCCTCTTCTCTCTCTTTTCTTTCTAAAGTTTTTATGCTCCACATAAGCAAAACTCCTAATAGGTTTTGCCCTATATAGAAGCATTAAGGATAGTCTAATAACAACTTATTTAAAAGACGACGTAAACCAATTGTAGTTGTAAAAAGAATAATTTTTTTTGTTTGTGTTGTTTCTTAAAGAACTCACTGTTATACCGGTTCATGAATTTGAACGTTTGGTTTGTTTACTGTCTTAGTTTACAAAATTTACATAGGGCTCGACTCGCTTAAACCTTCGATATCCTTTTATTCATACATATAACGTTTTATCATAAAAAAAAAGTTAATAATAATTTTAAAGTTCCTTTGTATTTTTTTTTGGTTTTCCCAGAGCACATTTGAGCATTGCTATTGGAAAGGACATAAAGTAGTGACATGTGCCACTTACTTCAATCTGTTAACACGTCGCGTATTTAATTTACCAAACATTTTTATCTTTTTTTTAAATTTTGAACAGCACCAAACATTTTTGACTAATTATTATTCTATATATTATATACTTTTTATTAAACTATTATTTTTTATTTGAGATATAATTTAAATTTCTTAAGAAAAACTCAACTCGACACTCACCAACAGAATTACCGTTAGATGAACTATTGAAAATATGAAGTACGATAATCATGAGGAAATAAGCTTCTATGTGCTTTAAGAGTGGCTTATTGGAATTACAAAGATATTTTACTTTTATACTTGGAATTTTCATATATTTTTCTAATAAAGATTGCATTATATAATTTAAATTATTATTTTTAAATCAAGTATTAAAAAATAAGTCGTTCATTTTGTTTATATTAATATATAGTGATCTACGTAAGGATGAGTTTTGTACAACAAAAGAAAATTGCCCTTCTTAATAGAAAATATAAATTTAGAAAGAAAAAAAAAAGAAGTTTCTTGACAAAAAGAATAAAGTAAATTGTTTTTAATTGATGTATAATCCATAGAAAATAATTTTACATCAAAGATCCAGAAAAATATCCTCTAAATTACATACGACGGAACATATGCTCTGGGTGAACACGATATGTCGCCATTACGACGCATCTTTAAAAAATCATATTTATATGTTTATGGTTTTGGTTCCAAAAAAAATTACATATTGTTAATAACCAGGGTGATGCTCCGCTCGTTGTTGTGACTCGCGAGGCTGATATAGATCGCGGTCTAACATTTCGTATCGTGTAAGGTTACACGTCAGGGTCGTTATAAATTTAAGTTTTGCGTTTGGCGCATATTGTGATGCAACATTTTGTCACGTGTTCGGTTAGGTGTCGGGGTCGTTATAAATTTAAGTTTTATAGCAGATAAATGAAGACAATAAATTATGTAATCGGTTTAAAAGCATTTAGGTAAATATTAAAAAGAAAAAAAAAGGAAAGCAAAAAAATAAAATTTTTAGTTTTTGTTTATATAATAAAAAAATAAATTAAATAAAAGCTGCCAAAAAGATGTAAAAAATCTGTTAAAAATAAATATCAATCCACAGGGACCCGGGTCTTCGGTCTTCAAGGAAAATATCATATCATTCAACCAGCAGCTAACTATTGTATAAGATTCAAAAGTAATTTTATTTATTTTTTTGTTGTTAGCGAAACTTTTTATGAAAAAACCAACAGGCTTCCAAGTGGGAGCCCTTGGTTGGTCAACTACCACAAAGAGCCATTCAAACAAAAATACCGTAAACGTAGATGATAATTGTAACATAGTTAACATTTCTAATTTATGGTTTACTTATCCGTATTATTTTTAAATATATATTTTGCTTTCGTTACAACCCTAGTTGGGTTACTAACTAAATTTAACTCGACTTAGCCAGAGGTTATGATGTCGATTCTAAACCTTGTTATGTTTTGAAACCTCATTTGGTTATAGGACTACACCTTTCGACTGAGCATATGCTTAGTTGATCTCGTATCAATGTTTATTTAAATTCTTAAAACAACATATTACTGATTTAGTTACACTAAATTACTGATAATGTCATTAATTTTTTTTAGAAGAATGTTACAAAAAACTGTTGCATATTACTAAAAAATTGTTACAAAATCATCTTTTTTTCAAGGGAATATTTTGTTTGGAAGAAATCATTGTAGTCCTGTGAACATTTTCAGGGCTTACAAGGACAACCTGCTGCTGACGTGTCAAGTTGGGTCCACACCAGAATGGGCCCATTTTTTATAGTACTTCTCAACCAATCAGAAAACGAAACGCAGGTGCTATAGTACGTGCAGTCCCACCACAGTAATATGTACCATTCTGGTACATCTACATTAGAATAACATTCAAATCATATTCGAAATCATAAATGTTTTATCAATTTGGTAAAATGCCTATAAGTTTCTTTTTTGTTACACAACAATATAATACTTAACTGTCTTTTGAGACGTATTAATGTAACAAAACAAAAATATGTATGCAACAAGAAACATACATTTATCTAAACTTGCGTGATTAGTTAGACAACAATAAGATTTAATACGACTTAATGATTTATTTAAGCAACAATAAGCTTCAATCGTATGACTTAAAGAAGAACTTTCCTAAAACTTCATTAAAGCTAGCATGCTCTTCTCTTGTAGATGATAGCTTTATGGTTTTCCTATGTGTTTTGAGAATATAATAAACTGCTATTTATATTACAATTAATGAGATATGATTTGCAAATCATAATCATGGTTATAATAATTCTAAATCATGTCTTACAACTATTACAATTTCGAGATCTCAATCAGATCTCATTACTGTTACAACATGTCCCATAAATAACATTATATCTATATGATTAACAACTCTTATGAATAAATTTTTTATCATAATTTGGCGGGCCAACCAACCGAAACATACCACTTGGTAAGTTCTTAAATAAACATCTTTCGAATAGTCTTAGGGGTCGTTTGGTTCGTAAAATGTTTTGCAAAGGAATTGAAATTGGAAATGGAACTGAAATTGAAATATATCGTCTTAAAATTGATAACATGTTTGGTTGGTTAATTTTAAGTAAAATTTTAATTTTAATTTTGAACGTTCCATTAGATTGTTAAACATTCCATGGATAAGTGAAAGGAATGTAAATTCCTCTGAATGAGAGAAAAAATTTCCAATTCAAATTCTATCCGTTAACCAACCAAACATGATTTTTGATGAAAATTTTTCTAAATCTAATTTCAATTCCAGATAATTATGTGAACCAAACGGAGCCTTGATATATACAATTACATATAGTTGTAACAAATATGAAACTGAGAAAAATTATGGGATGATGCAAGTCCAAACATACGAGGAACATGTTTTTACCGATTTGAATCTAAGATCTACACTCAAGTGCGGTTATGCATGAATGTAAAACCTAATAAAATGTGTTTATTGTTGTAAATTTCTACTTTCACGTAGCTAGAACAATTCTATTTTAAATGTCTTACTTTAGGAGTGAGTAACTTATCACTAAAACTCCAACTACACACATATTAGTTTGTTATGAACTCAAATCACTTAGTGTTTAACTTCAAGAAAAATAAAAAAAACGCTAACATTAAAACTTTCGACTTAAAAATCCAACTGTATTAGGAGGAGACACTCTATGACTTTCTAATGTGAAGGTCATGGGCTGGAGTCTCACTAGGTGCAATATGTTCCTAGTGGGCTAAGGATTTTACCACAGTGGGCCTTTAGGTGGTGGGTTTCTCTTGGAATGGTGGGCGAGCCGGGTCACCAGCACTGTCTGTGTTCGCGGGCGTGGGTGGCCTTTTGCCATTGGGTTTACCTGGGTGACCAGGCTTAAAAATTATTCGTTGACCGTTCAAAAAAAAAAACTCCGAACTGTATTGCTTGCTATTATATACTCCATTATTATCAATCATTCTAATATATTAATACATATGTACTTCTAATATGTCATTCCTAAAGTAATTTAATAGCTCATGATTTACAATCACCTAAATAAACATAAATAAATTAAACATGTCACGAGCTTATTAACATAAACCCACTTGTCTTCTTGTAACATGTCACATATGGTAGGCACAAAAAGGGTAAATTGACTTTTTGTTACTTTGTTATTTAAAACACAACTATTAGAAATCGGAAATAATTAAGTCTAATAATGCAGTATACCTAATTTAGCAAAGGAAATAACAAGGCTGGCTTTAAATAGCTTATCTTGTTAACCTTCTAACGAAAATCAATTGTTTTTTATATTTTAAAAACGTTGTTTAGTTTACTCTTATTAACCGCCTTGGAAGATTTAGATATTCGTCTCTAAATAAAAAAATATAAAAAATTATAAAAAAAACACTTTAGCATAATCAGAATACTTCTCTCAAACTCTTGTAATAAAATATAATTAGCATTTTAAACCGCATATGAATCATTACTCCAAGACTTCTTCCATTAAAAGTTGCAATAGTACCCTTAAGACTTATACTAATTAAAAAAGAATCTTTCCACCTTAAAAGCTTTTCAAAATAACATGTTTATTACTATTTGAGTTGCATATGATTAATTGAAAAGTAGGGACCATTAGTATGATCAAAGTGTATGGACGGCTAGGATTGCTTAATGATGAAGCTTCTTTATTCTTTTTTGTAATTACTATGTTGTGATATTTAACTAGTTACGGTTATAAAATCTGTATTTATATATAGAAACATTGACGTGACCAATTTCGGAAAGTAGGCGAAATAAATATTATAAAACTAATATATACACACATGTTTTTAAAACCAGATTAGTAATTAAACATGTAATTCTAAAGATTCATTGGTTGAATCAATCATTAAAAAAATTGATGTCATGGTTGATTTGAAGTTAGAAGAATAGCTAAAATACCAAATATATCTAAAATTTGAAAGTTATTCACAAAATAAAACACCTCAAAAAATAAACCCAATATATATCTTTATAACATTAATAAAATCCAATTAAATTGATAATACAACAAGTTTAACATCATTAATGTGTCTTGTGTTATTTGCTAAAAGACTTTTTATAAATAATCAGATATTATTTAAAAAAACATTGTTTTAAACTAATTTGCTATTCATATTTTAGCTAAACTTTTGATTGATTAGGTTCCTTGAAAGATATGTCTTTACAACAAACCTTTAACACCCAATAGTTATCACACTTCCATTTTCATATCCATGAGAGCTAAGGAGAAAAAGAAAGGCTCAATTATTTCTCAAAGAGAAACAAAGATGGAGATATACATACACAAATAGCTGTATGTATACATTGATTTTACCCAAAAGATTATTTTATTAAAAAGGGGCTTTTTATTTCTGCATAAAGGCAAAAGAAAAAAAGCAAATTTTCTTTTTAAAATTCTGTGTATTGTTGCGTTGCAACCCGTTCAATCTGTTCTAAACCAATTTCTCCTATCATTGTCATATGTATTAAGCTCAACTCCAAAGTCACTATCTTGTTTTCTCTCTCTTCAAGATCCTGTTTCTCTCTCTAATATCTTTGAAATCATTCTTCTTTCTTTCTGGGTTCGTTTTGTTCGTCAACAAGATGGTCAAACAATTGCAAAAAATCCAAACTTTGTGAATCTTTAAGTGTTTCTTGAATCTGTGTTTTGATCTGTTTCATCATCTGGGCTGTTTTTGTTTTTTGTAATTATTGATTTTAATCAAGAAAACAAGATGACAGTTGAGGAAATCAGAGGGTCTGTTGGGTATAGCAATGAAATTGACAGATTTCCCATTGGGATGAGAGTTCTTGCTGTTGATGATGATCCCACTTGTTTGAAGTTATTAGATGGTCTTTTAAGGAAATGCCAATATCAAGGTTAGTTTTGTTTTATATTTGTTTAATTGAGTTTCAGTTTCATTATCTAATTTGTTTTTATATTTTTGTTTGTTCTTGAACAATTGTTTTGTTGTTTGAATCAAGTTTAATATGTTTGCAAACTGAATCAGCAAGTTTCTTTTTAATGGGTTTCATGTTGTTTGTCTTTTTTTGACAAATTGAGATTCTGCAACCAAACATTAGGTTTTAGTTTCAAAGTCTTTGATCTACTCTACTGATGGATGTTATGTTATCATACTACATACTTTAACATGTTCACTGTTTGATTATACTTGTGTTTATAACTCATAAAGTCACAAGTGATCAACTTTTACAGTTACAACCACAAATCAAGCAAGAACAGCACTGAAGATGTTAAGGGAAAATCGAAACCGGTTTGATCTTGTGATCAGTGATGTTCATATGCCAGATATGGACGGCTTCAAGCTCCTTGAACTCGTCGGTCTCGAAATGGACTTACCTGTCATCAGTAAGTCTTAATACACCTTTTATAATCACATAATTGATAATTGTGTCTTTAGCATCCATTATTGAGTTCTTAAGTAAATAACCTTAGATTAGGCAAAAAGTTAATATGGATTCCATTAGTTTTCCTGAGAAAACAAGTGCTGATGTAGTGATGTTACAAAGTTTAGTTGATTTGACATAAAAGAGGGATCTTTAATACAAAAAGGATGGTATATATTCATGGGACATTCTTATTGTGTTTTGGGTGTATTAGTTTTAGTCAAAGCTGTGAACTTTTAGTTGGTTTGACCTAAAAAAGGTCAAATTTTATATCTTGTAGTAAGAGGTAGTGTTTTTTAATGGAATTTAATGTTGCATGTAATTGTTAACAGTGTTATCAGGAAACAGTGACCCAAAGCTTGTAATGAAGGGAATCACTCACGGTGCTTGTGATTACCTTGTGAAACCTGTACGGCTTGAGGAATTACGCAACATTTGGCAACATGTGATCAGAAGGAAAGTTGAGTCAAAATCTCAGTCAAGGTCAAACAATAACCAAGAAAGGCCAAATAACGAAGGTGGACAAGAAGCCGGTAGTGGAGATCCAAATGGGAAACTTAATAGGAAAAGAAAAGATGAAGATGAAGATGTTGAAGATAATGGGAATGAAGATGAGGATCCATCTACACAAAAGAAGCCTCGTGTTGTTTGGTCCATTGATCTACACAGAAAATTTGTAGCTGCTGTTAATCAACTTGGGATTGAAAGTGAGTTGTTTAGTCCTCGTGTTCATATATAAAATTGTTTTCTTGACATGTCTGACAGTTGGTTTTGCATAATGCAGAAGCTGTTCCCAAAAGGATTCTTGATTTGATGAATGTTGAAGGTCTTACTAGGGAAAATGTTGCAAGCCATCTCCAGGTTCCAATAATTCCCTTTAAAATGATTTATCTGTTTATTTAGTGTCAAATAAATAGCTTTGGACATCAATATAATAATAAAATTAGGTGCAAGAAAACTGATTATCAAAGTGCAACCTTTATTTTAACCTGATTTGGGAGACCTTTACAGGATGTCTCTCATGTTACATAAAAATGTCACTTGTGGTCATTTTATCTCGTAGTTCAGTATATGATCAGAATTTGTCAAACACTCATTTATTTGATAGAAATTTCAATCAATATAAGTACATCCAACCACCATATCCTACAACAGATTATAGATAAACGGGTTATTACAGGTTGTGTCTGGTTACATGGGGTAAGTGTGTCTGGGTTAAGGTTGTGTTGTTGGAAACTGAGTTGTGTTTGGGTGGTGATGCCAACCTACCAACCTGATATCAACATGAAATGCCAATTTCATCTGATTCATCTTCACATAATTCTAGTTTTGGTGATTGACGAAACAGACGATGCTTCTATCTTATTTGTTTACAGAAATATCGGCTTTATTTGAAAAGAATCAGTCAACAAGCAAACATGGTGGTTGCATTTGGCGGTAGCAAAGATGCATCTTCTTACATGAGAATGAATTCACTTGATGGGCTTGGTGATTTCCGCTCATTATCAGGTTCAGGAAGATTGCCAAACGCTCAGTTATCATCATATTCACCTTCAGGTATGCTCGGTAGACTCAATAGTGCAACTGGAGTGACCCTGCATAGCCTTACAGCTCCATCACTGATTCAACCAACCCACACCCAAAACTTGACCAATTCGGTTAGTTCACTCAACAAGTTCCAACCGGTTGTGTTACCAGCACCACCAAATCATCAGCCCACAAACGTTTTTCAAGGCATTCCAACTTCATTTGACCTTGGTCAACTTCAACAGAATAATAAACCGAATACCCAACTCCCAGATTTCAATCCCATTGATGAATCTCGAATCTTTAACAGTTCTAACACTTTTTCGACATTAGGGAGCCAATCTTCTTTAAATCTTGCTTCAAGTAGTTCCAACTTTCTTGATGTCGAGAATTTTCACGGTCAAGTTCCACCTAATAGCAGCCTAAAATACGGGTACACTGCTAGTAGTAACACTATTACCGGATTTGGTTCTACTATTACCAGCACAGCTTCTGTACCTCTTGAAGGTCAAAGTCAAAGGCATGGACAGTATGGTAAACAGAGTTATGGTCAGTGCTCAAGTAATGCCTTTAGCATGTTAGCAGCTGCAGCACCGCCATCTAATGGTGGTGGTTTGGGTGGACCTGTGAGTCAGTTGAATGATGAGATTTGTGGGGTCTATAATAGGTCAAATGGGAATAATAAGGCCCACAGGTCAAGTACTGAACTAAAAATGGGACCTGGTGAAAACTATTCACCAAGCGGATTTGTTGCAAACAACGGTTATGGTACCTTGGATGATCTTATGAATGGAATGATGAAACGGGTATGATCTTTTTTTACTCTGTTTAATGTTGGAAGTTGGAACAATTTTGTTGATACTTGATTGCAGTAAACAATAATCATCTTTAGCGCAATTTTCTGAGTAATTCGTTTTTTTTTCTGCAGGAGCAGGATTCAACAATCATGATGGATGGAGAATTTGGATTTGATCCTTATTCTTTTGGATCATGTATATGAGATGATACAGGAATTAGCACTTAAATCCTAGAGAATGATAGCACGAGGCTGCAATAACAATGTAGGGTTAATGAATTGAGAAGTTTGTATCAATATGTAATTTATTTTCGAGGATTTTAGTGTCTAGCTTCTTGGTGTCATCCTTTATCGACTTGTAGCCAGGAATTCGTATTGTGGTATGACAACTGTTTTTAGATTTTCTTGAATCTATATTCGGGTCAATGATTATGATGCAAAGAGGAACTAGTGTTTCTATTGGTCTTGTTGGTTGTTATTGCCTTATTGGTTAGGTCTTTTCCTATAGCTGAAGGACTATAAGGTAGTTCTAATAGTTGAGTGACATCCTTGCATACCATCTCAAAAATAAATTATCAAAGGAGTCCTAAAAGCCTAACTAACTTTTGAGGGTTGTAACCGGGTAAGACCAAAACCAAAAAGTCCAGGTTTAGTAGAGCTGAGGTCCGTTTAGCCCAAGCAGCGGGTCTGGTCCATAAGAAACAGGTCCATGTTCAAACAAGGCTACTGTGGTGATACATGGTCACATAACTGATCAAATCACCTCATTATGTTTAAAAAAAGATCTATAAATTAAGATTTGGTGTACATAAACAACTACACACTTGAGTCAACGTTTCCACATGATGCACTAGGTGTATATAACAATGCAAGTGCACAAGTAAGTTTAGTGTATATCCCTATCTGAAGTTGATCAATCAAGTTCAACCAGTTGAGCTCTTCTTTCTGCAGCTTTCTTCCTTATAAATATCCCCCATCTTAATGCAGCCTTAAGTTTGAGCCAACCAACAACAGCCTTCCCTGACCCACGCCCATGACCCTGTGCATAGACCAGACCCATCGGTGGTTCATGAGGAATATTATAACTGTATGAATCATTGTCATAAAGACCAAAAGTAGGCCCTGTGACTCCAACCCCAAAGCTTCTCAATAGCTTCTGCATATCATCGGTTTCCAACATCTCTGAACTCCTCAAACGAACTTCCTTAGAGAACGAGTCTCCAAACCCATGTCCTTGTGGGTCTGACCAATCTCCTAGGCCATCAAACGATGGTGCGGTAGGTTTATAGCCACTGCTGCCACCAGACAACATTGCCTGGTGGTGGTGAGTGTTTGATGGAACACCCATTGCTGGATCAGGACTGATAAATGAATATTCAATCATGTTATGAGCAGGTGGTGTAGGGACGGGTAGTGCACTCAGGACTTTACCATCATATTCTACGACTCTATTCCAGTTCTCATATGCTCTTTTCACAAGCAAATCCACTGAAATCTGTTTAATAAAAGATAAATCAACTGAATAAACTCTATAAAGTCACTTGCTTGAAGTTTTTAGAAAAGAAGAGTTTGACCTTTTGATTGTGGTCAAGTGATTCCAATGGAATGAACTGACCATCAGAAATAAGACCAGCTAGTTCATATATGTGGTTAAAGATAGCACCAGCGGTGTGAGCTAAATCAGAATAGTATACATACAGCTTCCCTCCTAAGACACAAGTCTTTGCATGCTCCACTGTGTTTTCCCACATCCTATTTGACATCCCACTTCCTAAAATCTGTAATATAGTATTTTAGAAAGAAAATAAAAAGGTTTGTGAATCTTATACAACAGTAATGGGCTTACTGCATAAAATAAAGGTAAACAACTTTGGTTCAATTATACAGATTGCTTACCACCCTTGTTTTCACCTATCAAACATCATAAATTTTCATATTATGACAAGGTGACACCTTTGAAAATGTTGACTTTTATTTACCTAGCAAGAGTTGACAAAAATGGCAGGCTTCGTCTATAGGTTAACTTAAATTGAGGTTTTATGAAAGATTGGGTTTTATGAGAGACTACAAAGATGGCTACCTGAAATTATTGGACTGATGTGGGCTGTTGGTTACCATTTTATGCAATCAGTCCGAACAAAAACTTAACAGAAGAAGCTTACGTTTCTAAGTCTTTGTGGATCTCTAACAAGAACACGAAGGAAATCCTCTACGGTCACGACTTGGGATTTTATTAATTTCTTATGCAATGCTCCATCTTTTGCTATTCTATCTAATCTCCAAACTTCATCATGTAAAGCAGGTGGATAATGTTTCTTGTACACTGCAAAAGTGACGCAGGCAATCATCAAGATTAGGAATTATAAAGATGTAGAGGTGTCAATTTCAACTCATTCATTAATGAGCGGGTTGAATCCGTTCATGTTTTACAGTTAAAATAAATAAGAAAACGGGTCAAATGGATTGAACACATTAATAATTGCCCAAAGTGTGTTTTTAATGTATAAGAAACTCCTACATTTTATTAAAAACACCATTATCATTATATTAATAATAAACTTTAGTAATGCACTAATTATTTTTTAAAAATTGATAGTTTTGTACAAAAAGCTTTTTTGGGTCAACACAACCCACCCTGAGGGCCTGATCCAACCCATTTAGACATGTGCAAAAGGTAGCGGTTTCAACCCTCTACACAACCCAGTCCATTTTGACATCTGTATAAAGATATTATGCAAGATTTATGCTTCGTACATTCTCCTCTATGATCTTTAACTGCAAAAGCCTCTGTTTTAGCTTCCTGAATTCTGATTCCAACACAATATCCAGAAGCCACCTTCAACCCAAGCCTGAACTTTCTGCTTCTAATCCAGCTCGAATTGTCAGTAAAAGTAAGATCACCAAGGGTTCCAACTCCTTCAATCAAGGTTACTTGTAGCTCACCAGTTAATAGTGGCCTTTTCCCTTCACGAGCTTTGACTTCTTGACTTTCAAAATGGTCAACACTCCAGTTTTCATCAACTTGTTCATTGAAGTCACCTTCTAGAACCACTACGGTCAGTTTAGCTGATGACTCAGGCCCATTTTGAACTACATTGCCAGTCGTTGCATCTAGTAAGACCACATGAATAGCTGCTCCTTGTTCTCCCTCAACTTTGCCACCTGTGAAAAGATGTGGTGGCATCCTTGTTCTAAATTGAAGTTGTAAATTTTTTCCTTCTGGGCCTTGTACTTGTGGTGGTGAAGATCTGTTGCATTCCAAACATGGAAAGCTAGTTTAGTAAATGCCGAATTACTAGCTTATAATTATATACTAGAGGTGTGGAAATGAGTAGGCGTGTATTGGGTAACTGGTCAAAACAAGTAGATTTTGTAATCTAATTAGCTTTTATAAAACCAGCATTAAATGAACACTTTGGGGGACTTTCAACCCATTGGACTTCATTTATCCTTTTTTCTATTAACATCTTACCTTCCAGCAATTTGACCATGCCCATATCTAGTCAAAGCACGCTCGACTTCTTCGCTTACCTGTTCTCAAAACATGCATGATATCAGCAACTCATCTTTTTATAAGCATACAATTTCTTATATAATTTTCAAATTTGGAAAATACATCAACCATAGGAGTATTTCAATTAACATGTTTCAGTATCTTAATAAAAGCCATTACTTCTATATATGATTATATATATACACTAACGGATTGTGAGTGTGTGGTCAACTTCTGTTCGGATAAATGTTGAACACAATAATGTAGCACTGGAAGCAGGGAGGACATATACGTGTTTTTTACTTGAATAATACTATATGTGGCACCTTTCGAGTCTACTTCAGACTTTCAACATTCAAACAGTTTTAACTTTTAACTGCAGAACCATAAGTGATATTTTTAATATAGAGCACGATTTTTACAAGTACATTTATCTGTTTGAAGACTTGTATGTGACAAAAGTTTGAAATACAGTAATCGATATTGGCCGAATGATTATGCTCCTTTTAGATCTTCTTACGTTCAATTGAGGACGGATATCAAGTTAGCAGCTTTGTTTAATTTTTGTTATGAAGAAACTTCTGAACTTGTGTAACAAAATGTAGTTAAAGTAGTAAAACTAGATTTTATATGCAAGACTACAATGTGCACAAAAATCTTTGCAACTTACAATTCTGCGGAAAAGAGGCTCCAAAGATGAGCAAAGTCTTTGCAAGCTATCAACCTTGAGAGCTTCCACAATTACACTGAGCAATACATATAAAAGCCAAAGTTAATTCTCTTGTTTGGATGGCGGCTCACGCATCCAACACACACCTTTAATGCATGTTTGTCCCTAACGGAACTTCGATCCACAACCTCTTGGTTGTTTGGATCACCTTATATTTATATTTAGCACGGACAAACATGACCAAAACTCTTAAGTTCACAAACAAATATGTTCAAAAGTCAAAACCACATGATAGAGTGAACAAAGGTATGTTTGCACTCAAGCCTGAAACACTAGAAGTATTTTTTTTTCTTCTTACAAAATACTGAAAATCATGAACTTATTGCTAATAGAGTAATATTCCAACCATATACGTAGCAGTGGTCAATACAGTAAAAAAAAACAAACAAACAAACAAACATTACTAGTAAAAATCTCACTCCTCCAGTAAGGTTTAAAGAGGGTGAGACGATGACAAATCTCAACTCTATCTTAAGGGGTAAAGAGGCTCACAGAAGGGTCAATATGGTCATAAGATCTGTAATGTTTTAGCAAATCTACTCTAGTTTGGTAATATTTCTACTAATTGCAAGAAATTTGTACTATAGCATTTTTAGGAAAACAGAGCTTGAATAGGCAAAAAGTAGTTCTTTCTGGTTTTTATAAGTTTAGCAAACACAAATATTGTTACATAAATTCACACATATACAAAAGCAAATGATGCATCGTGGAATCGTTACTTGTACCAAAAATCTTTATTTTGTCAGCACTGGTTCTCACAGACATTTACACAAACAGGTGGTGATCACTATGTCAAAACAAACAGTTATCACATACAAAACAGATCATTAAAACAAGAAAACAAGCAGAATCAAGCAAACAAACCTCGCTAAACCTGGTATTTTGGGTTTCTTGGATTGAGACTGCAAACCATGATCATCTTCTTCATCTTCATACCCTCTTTTCTCTCCTCTTGACCCATCCATACTAAATTACTAATCTTTGTAATTTCAACAAAACTGTTGTGAAATCAATAACCAACTGCGAGAATCTTGAACACCCAAATCGATACAGTTCAATTCAGATCAAATTTGAAGCACAAAAACAGTATGATCTGCCAAAATCGACGAAAAAGAAAGAACAAACAGAAAGAAGAATCTTTCAGTGTGTTGTGCCTTTGGCGAATAGATCTGAGGAAGATTATTAATATTATAATTATGATGTATTGATCTGTGGGTGTATTTGATAGAGAAAACATGTGGGTTTAGTCGGTGGATTACGTGAATATTGTATTCATGAAACATCAAAGCTGAAACCGTCGCGTTTTATTGTTTTTTCGTCGCAAATCGCTGATGCTGATTGTGAAGTCAACTTTGAGTTGGCAATTGACAGAAATGCCCTTGAAAGAAAGAGGATTTTTTACGTATTTCCTCTTTTGATATTCTACATGCGTGACGAGACAAGCAGGTAGTAAACGAGTTGAGCGACTCGTTAAAAGCTTGGATTAAGCCGAGTTTTATATCAAACTTGACTAGCATCATCAGCCTAAACGAACCTATTATTTTTATATGTTTTGTTTGATGTATTAAATTGTAATAAAATAACTAAATAATATATATTAGATTGTATGCAAAATTTATAACCATTAGTATACATAAAATAAGGGAAAATGTAACAGAATAGTAACCAAGTTTCAAAAATATTCTAATTTAGTCACTAATGCATATTTTTTTCAAATTGGACATCCAAACGATCAAATCGAGTAATTACCAAATTTTATTATGACAAGAAAGTAATGATGGAAAAGACATGGGAGTTAGAATTTTCAATATATAAAATTATATTAAAAAATTAAAAAAAACATGTTAATTATGAAAAAAAATAAAAAAAATGCCTAAAATTTACGTCAACGTTCTATATCAGCATCAAAAGATAGAACAAAATATTTTTTCTAACTGAATCCAAAAGTATAACATGCTAACAAATATGTTATGACTTTTAATTTGTATAAAATATAAAAATGAGTGATCTGATTGGAATATTTTTAAAACTTGAGATACTTAATTTGAACATTTTTGAAAATTGGTTACTATTTTAAAAAGTTACCCCAATAAAATAATCATAAACAAGTTGAACCTGAGTTAAGCTTAAGCTTTAGAATTAGAACTTGAAACAATTTAAGCTTAAGGTCGTTCTTCTAAGTTAAATGTATCTAGACTATCTACTTAGACATCTTCCGGCTTGTTTAAAACCCTAGATACAAGTATACAAATTATTAATACCGGCATAGTGGCATGTGACACTAGTTAGTAGGTTTAAAATTAAGACTTAAACAACTATAAATCTGTACATGCACCCAAGATATCTAATTTTATACGCGTTTATGATATTTTAATGATCATATGTATATAACATGGATTTCTGAGTTGCCTAAAGCAAAACAATTTATCAGGTCCAAAACTGATAACTTTTTTAAAGTTATAAAGTTAATTGTAATAATATTTGAATAAAACACTTAAAGAATTGATCAATTCATATTTTATTATTTCTAAAACGATTGGTTTAACAGCGTATTAATATTCAAAGAGAGATATCACTCTATCGTTTTCATGATTCACAAAAGAAAATTATTTATTAGTTATTATACAGATATTAATTTAACAAATAATTAAAATCAGAGAAGATGTCAACTTGTCATTTTCATATTTCAACATATGCATACACGTCTAGGTTTTAGAGGAGTTCCATATTGCTTTCAACATCAAGAAATCACATGCAATTGCCTAATATCACTATAAGATTTGGTGAGATATTGGATATTTAAAATTGGTTGTTTGATTATTATAATATTAAGTCCTGAATAAATTAATTTTTCTAGTTTTGATTGACATTATTAACTGGTTGCAACAAAATATTATCTAAATGGTAAAATAAAATTACTTATATTAATAATTATCAAGTGGATGAACACATGTTTAATTCAATGATACAACCACTTGCCTATTTGTCTTGTTAAATAAAATATTTCTTTTATTGTATAATTACTATCTTAATGTAAATGAGTAAAAACAACCTCTTTTATACATTCTTATAAGTTACACACTTTTTTACTACTATTTATTCTTATAATTCTACATAAAATATTAATGCTACATCATTATTCTCTTAACGATACGTGTAGTATCCTAATTTTGCATAAACACTTTCAAAACTCACATGTAAACACCCCTAAAAATCAATGTCTTTAAATCAAGTTCATACCACAAAAAAGAAGAGCCTGAAAGCAACATTTCAATCATGCAACTTATATGATTACTCAAGGGAAAATTTTGCTCCCCTGCTAACAAAATCACTGCAAGTAGCTATATGAATCACAAAGTACAGTACTGGTAATAATCAAGAAACCCGAATAACACAAACAAAACCGAAAGAATTAGTAATAATATTATTCTCCTTCCCAGCCAAGTTGTCTAGCTCTTCTTTCCCATAACAAAGTTATCTTTTTCTCTTGTCTTGTTAATGCTTCGGCTTGCTCTCTTGCTTGCTCACATGTTTCGGTAGCTGTGTTGCATTTTTCAGCTTCTTGTTGGTATTGGGATGCTACTCTTCTTGCTTCACCAAATGTGATATTCATATGGCGCATGTGCTCTTCGTTCACTCTTTCTAGTAGTTTTAGTTCCTCTGATAGTAAATCGACAAACTGTTTTTCCATTTCTTCTTTCAAATCTGGATCATCTTTCCCACAATCTGGATTTTTAGTGATGAAATTAGCATATAGGTTACTGATAAAGGGTAATTGTGCAAGTGTTGATCATGATGAACATATTAGTATAGGAAGCATTGCTTTGGATTATATAACTTAAGCTATTCAACAAGAATCACCATAAGCATATAAAAGGGTTCACTGAGCAAGACTAGCTGGTAAACATCAAAACTAACACATTTTAGTGCATGCTAAAAGGGTTCATTGCAAAGAATGCCGTTTTAAACATTGACTATAAGTGTATCCATCTCTCATGAATATATGCATGAATTAGAAAGACTTTTTAACTTCAGTGACTAAATTATAAAACTAGGAAAAAGTCGGTTGCCATTCTTTGCATTTAGAAGTGTGTTAATAAAAGACATTATTCGGAACCTCAAAAAAAAAAAGAAAAAAAAGAAACAGCTATAAGACCTCTATGACCAGCTTCAAGACCATCATAACAGTACGTGAATGCAGTTTACGGTGAACCACACAGTGAAAATCTATTCATGATGAATAGAAAGAAACTCAGGTAATCCAAGACATTATTTTATAATCTAGAAGCAGAAGAAATCCCTTTTTTTTTACTATATGTGATAAATACAATATGCAATGATCATTATATATCATCATTGTGGCATCTTATGTTCTTCAAAAAGAACATCCCTTTTTTTAACGCCTCAAGTATTGATTTTTCAAATCAGACAGATTACTTTGCAATAAAAAATATGCAACAACTCATATGAGGTTCAACAAATTAATTTTCTTGGTGATGAACTAATAAAAAGAACCCTAACACCTATATGCTTGTTTAGTATTATGTATGAAATCAAGAGGTTCAAGTGCATCACTTTTCAGATTGTTTCACATCTTATCTTGATTCAAATCAATGTAATCGTAAAGGATGAACACGTACCTGTAACTGAAAGATTCGCCAAGCCTGCAATATAACAAAAGACATGAGAATGAATATTCGAATCAAATTCTATAGATTCTTAAAAAGTATACATTGATATACATTATCCCATTTAAACTTTTGTAATGTTTGAACTACAAAATGTAAAGTAAATCTGCAGCATTCTACAAAAGGTCAAAACCTAGCTTAATCATACTATTTAAATAATAATCAACTCTGTTCTTGATATCCACCATCAAAAACAGAGATCTTCCTCTAGATAAGAACTCGATCCACTTTCAATTCAACTAAAACTCAAAATCTTTAGAAATCCCAGATCAAATACAGTCCAATCAAGCAGACAAGTAAAGTTAATCACATCAAAATTGGAAATTTTGCTCTAAATAGCGGAGAAAAGAAGAGGGTTTTAACTTTTAACTTTTAACCTAAACATCTAATAATGAACAACTGCAAACTTTGATTCCACTAAAACTCAAAATCCCAAAAACCCATACCAATTACACCCTAATTTAACAGCAAAACAACGATCAGGAGTAATCAGATCAAGATTGAGAAATTTCACATCATTCACCCTAATTATCAAATCCCCTAACAATAAACACACTCCAATCAATCACAAAATCATATAATCTGATTAAAATTACGAAATTAAGAGCATTGATTACCAGGAGCAAGCTTGAGAATGGATAGAGGAGGGGGGCAATCACAAACACATGGACTGCAAGAAACCGATGAACTTGATTTCAAATTAAAACCCCTTTTCACCCTCCAGTAAAGAGCTGGCCCTGATACACAGAGTGCTGAAATCACTGCGAAAATCACGAGACAACACCGTAGACATGATCCAGATCTTCTTGTCATCTCGCCCACTTTGTGGATCGATCTTTCGATCGTTTATTGGGGAGTGGGTGTGTGAGATCTAATGGAGTTGTACAGTGTGAAAGTCAAAATCTTTAATTGTCGATATGCATCTTGTTTGAGAAGATGTGGGTGATCACCGACAGTGACTGTGTCCCACTGGAGTATATATAAATGGAACAATTGAAAATTGCAGTTTCAGTAAAACAAGCTTCTATCGTTCTTGATTTCACATCGTAAACGATAACAATAATCAAATATGTATTTTGTGTTTAACCAGTTTTGTTAACACTAGCGCGTTGTTGCGATTTTGCATGTGACTTGATAAGTATAAATTACAATCAACTATCTTGTTTTAAATTAGTTTATCTTAACACGCAGATTGACTCAAATTTATACCACTGAATAAAACAATATTATGTTTGACCCCGTTTTTTTTCCAAAAAAATAATGTTGAAACATAACTTGCAATCATTCCGACGACTCCTTTCCGAATTAAATTTACGTCGAAACATAGAGTAAATAAAAAAAATTTATATTTGACCTGATGTGTTTCCATACAAAATTTACATTAAAACATAGACCAATTCAATACGTATATAAACATAAGCACGAAATGTTCTATATATGACTCAACCGAACTCTGAACAAAATTTACGACAAAACGAAGAACAATGTCGAAACGTAAACAATCTTAAGGCGTATATAATGTTAAGCACGTAAATATTTTATATGACCGGAGTCTATTTTTATTACATTCAAACGTAAACGGACTTGAATTTTCTATTGTACAAGGGCGAATTCAAAAATTTAAAAACTTGACGGATCAAAATGAAGTTTTAGAATGTTTTTAAAAAGTATTAGGGAGTGAAAGTGTAAAAAATATAAATAAGATTGGGAGAAAAACCGATAGAAACCCCACCGACTTTCCTTTTAAATAGTAGTAATGGTATTATGGTGTCGGTGAGACTTCATTGGAGGCATATTGTATAAAATCAAGAGTAGTTTGCCATGTGTGAGTTTGTCTATTAGAAAGCAACTAGTATTTAACTTCACGCGTTACTGTGGATGCGTAAAACTGTGTAAAATAACATCAATGTCACATTATTGCTAGCGACCATCAACACTAGAAAAACTCGTAAAACAAAAAAACAAAATCCAACAAAAAATGCATAAAAACTTTAACTCATGCATGTGCGTTGCGACATGTTAATGTGTATAAATTAGAATGAGGTGTATTATATAACACAGTTGTGAAACATAAAATAAGTAGATGTAAAAAAGTTAAATCACATACACATATGCCCTGTATGTTAAATCAAAATTTTTAGACCGAGACGTAAAACAAAAAAAATATAAATAAAAAATATATGAGATCAAAGTTGAAAAGAAAAAAAATGTATTAGGGCTAAATTTAAAAGACAAAAACTATAGGGTTAAAAAAGAAAACGTAAAAAAAGGTGATATACAATCTATAAAACATAAGATACAAACTTTAATGCATTAGTAAGTTGATAATTCGTATTATATAAATGCATCAATATGTATTGTATCATTGTTCTTAGATTTGATGTTTCAAGTCTCATTATTAACAAATGATGTAGGTATTAAAATAGGTTTAGAGAGCATGTAAGTTCATTATTTAAAAAATACACAAAGATCATGGTATACGGTTTCATGGGAAACTTGGGCTTATATACTCTGTGGTGGCGTGGTATGTTTCTTCCAAGCATATTGACCTCAAACAAATTCGAGTTTTCATGATTTAATCATGAATTGCATGGGATTTTTCATAGTTTTGAACCATACAAGAGTTTTGATGGATTCAATGAGTTATTTGGTGAAGATCACCGCTATCTCATGTGACAGAGGACAATTTGTTTATGTTAACTTACGAATATTACACATCTTATGATAAATCACATTAATATTTTTAATCTTTTGTTTTCCTCAAGTGGTATATCAAGAATTGGAATCCGCAAAATGATTCGATCTAATTCGATCTTCTCCAAAAAAACCTACTTTCTACATTTCTTTTAAATACAATGAAATATTGCTTACTATCTGATGACTAGATTTAAAAACATATTGTTTACTATCTAAAGAGTAAAGACTAAATTAGAAAACATCAAACATACCTTTCACATCTTTGAATTTAATAGAATAAATATGAGGATTTATTTATTGGTAAATATGTTCTCCATACCAAAATCCTAAGTAAATTATATCTCATAAAAGCATAGACAAATTAACACCTACGAATAGTGGCATCAACATCACAACTTTATCACCATTTTCTATAACAGCAGGAAGACAATATTCAAGAGAAGGTAATTATTAAGCCAATAACAACTTAAAACTTAAAAGAGATGTGAACTTAAAACATGTCTCGTAGAGGTTTGAGTGTTATTAGGGTCACTGATAACCGTCATGTATTTTTCTTATCGTACATCAACGCCACATCATCTTAATTTATTTTCTTTAGTTTTTTAATGTTTTACATGTTTCGTCTTAATTTTTTCCTATTTTATGGTTTACATTTTCAATTTAATTGTACATGGGTTGTGCACCGTCGAATTCCAGTTAACTTTCACCAAGTTGTAGCACATTGAACCTAGAGCGCGATATTCCCGACCCGCCTCGATTTTTTCAAGATTTCAATAACTTTTTCCCAATCTCCACTTTGTGCCCCCTAACTAATCTAGTTTACGTCTTCTCAAACCTTTAATTTTGAGTTGCTTAACTAAACACTTTTCTCAAATTATGATAGAAATCACCGGTGAACAACGTATCTCTAAGAATATTAGTGATTACTTGCAATTTGTGTCACTAATAAGATAGTAATCACCTTCTAAACCGTCAACAATAATCACCTAATATGTTGTTAGAATTATCTCTTCTGATTTTGCTTGGTTGCAGAAGTTGATATGCGATTTGAATGTTTAATCCACTACGTATTGATATGTGATTTGAACAAACTAATCTTCTATGTATACAGTAATATGATTCTATGATTAACACTAATTAACACCTAACAACCTCATACAACAATATCACCACAAAATCAACATCCAATTACAAACACCGATCCAATTAACACTAATACCACCGTCACCACGTCAACGACTAATCTCCGATGACCGGATTCCGACGAACCACCACCGTCACCACCCTTGTTTTCATCATTCCGTGCGGCAGCATTCACCGGCGGCAGCGGCGGATCTACAACATCCGCCACCTGCAGCGGCGGCACCGGCGCCGCTGCCGGTGGCAAAACCGTCGGTTCAACTTGAGCTAAGTAATCGCCAGGTTTAACCGGACTGAAAACGTACGGTTGCGCGCTTTTTGGATCGACACATGGACTCCCTGTCGCAGGTAAGAACTCATCAGATCTGATTTACAAATCGGAACCCTAGAAATGAAATTAGAACAACTGATTTACGTTTTAGAGTAGTTTTAGTGTTACTTACTCATAAATGCGCTTGCGGTTTTCGGATTATCGGTGATTACACCGTCGATACCTTCGGCAATGAACGACATTAGCTCGGTGTACGGATCGCTGTAGAAATCGAGCATCATGCTTAGAGTTTCCGTCGAGAATCCCGAAACGTACACCGAGATGTTTGCCGCATGCATTTCTGCAACGACTTTTGTAGATCCGGTGGAGAAGAAGATCTTACTCTCCTGAACGATTGATTTCTTCACCACGTTCACTGCATCGGCGTACTTTTTGATCTCGTCTGTTACCGCTTTTGATGCATCACCGATCGGCTTGTTGAACATCAAAACTCTCCGGTAAGTCGGTGACGACGACTTGAACTTTGCTAACACTGAGGTGTCGTCGGATTGGATCAGTACTTGTTGTTTTGGATCCAGTTTCGCGTTTTTGCATGCATCCGTCACTGATCCGATGATGTCGAGTCCCTTCTTCGATGCTAAATAAGCAGCGTGCTGCAATATGATCGAATCATGATGTTAGAAATTAACTCCATCCATAAACTCCGGTGGTGTTAGAAAGTTAAACTTACATGAATTCCGATTAGAATGCCAATTGATGAATTCTTCTTTGCAAGCTCTAAGAACTCCGGCAGCGTTAGGAACTTTCCGGCGTTCTTTAATTTAGGGTTTCGTATCAATCCGGCAGACTGAAAGGGGTTTTGAATCAAGGCTACAACCAAGTGAAGACAAGTAAAACATAGAGAGTCTACATTTCGATTCGAGTATAGCCGATGAGAGATTAGACTACTCACGCTTAACAGATTTGATCTCCATCCAGGTGACATCGAAGGTGAAAACGCCACTTTTTGGTTGAATTCTGGGGATGGTGGTTGATCTATCCATAAACGCCATTGCTGCATTAGTTTTCCCTAAAAGATCAGCTGAATCCAAGCAAATAGCCACACCATCTTTAGTCATCTGAACATTGCAGTCGATTATGTCTGCACCATCATTGATTGCCTTCTTGTATGCAAGATCTGTGCACCCAGGGTAATCAATACTTGCACCGTTATGAGATATGATCAAAGCCTTTGCGATCTTTGGGCTTGGATTTGGACTCTGAGCTAAGCATGCTGCAGCCATCATGCAGACTTATGAGTATGGAGAACTGTAAGTTCTAATACAGACTAAGATTTAAAAGCATTGGTTCAAACTGTTAAAACTGGCTGACCCAAACAACTAGGAATGTGACATCTTACCAATAGCGTTTGAAGCCGACCCTGGGAATTCTGTCACAACCCCATCGACAGCAAATTGTGAATTATCAACAAAGTGTAGGTACTCAACGGCTGGATCATAACTAAAATTGTAACTTGAAAATGTATCAGATGCAAAACCCATAGCATACACTGCAAGGCCTTCTCTATGAGCATCTGCAACAAGGGTTGTTGCAGGCTGCAGGTATCCATCTTTGCCAACGGGCCATATGTAGTCTTTCGGGACAAGGATTCCTGATGCAAATGTCTTGATCATGGCGAGCTTCTTTATCAGGGCGCTATATGTTTCCTTGTAAGTAGGCTCAACCTCATTGGGTGTCAAGAACCGGAAAACAAGCTTGGTTTTTGTCGGGTCCAATGCTTTGCTTGTTCCTGCAGCTTTCAAGAAACCGATCTCCGTTGATGAGATGTAATCCGGGGTAAAGAATTCCCTGGATTCATCGATATAATGTATTACACTTAACTGATGTGAGCTCCAGAAGGCATCATTCTACACAACACCACCATGAAATCAAACTACTTGTGTTTCTTTGAAACAGTAAAGTATGTTATCAGGTGTAACCCACCTGAACATTTAACCATAGTTTGCCTTTAGGCTCAATGCCAAAAACACTATCGGGTTGAAGGATAGGGTATACGGAATCGAAAGCACTCGCTCTTGAGTAGATATTCTGCACCACTGTTACAGACCATCAGCAAGAAGCATAACAGTGATATTGAGAAGAAATAATGAAATTGAATAACACTTACAACTTATCTCCTTCATTATCTGATCGATGGGGAATTCAATAGGGAACCAACCGTCAACATCCACCCCGTTAATGTTGTACCGTCGCTGTTGCTGTGGAAATTTTGTAGCTGCATCCGTGCAGTTATCGAGCTTTATGTCCGGAAGACAAATTCCTAGGTTGTCTTTCGTCAGTTGCAAGTTACAATACTTAAGGGTACCGGGCATGCTCATTGCCATAGCCGCAGCGTATCCTGCACCGGATGAATCGGGGAATAGCCCCGGGAAACCACCTTGGGCTATCACCAAAGGCTCCCCACCTAAACATACGAGAAAGCTAACATTTTAGTTAAATGAATTACGTTATAATATGACATGATAACAACAAAAGAAGAAGTGATGATGTTACTGTTCAATGTTAGCCATTTCTTTCCCGGTCCTGGTCCTAGCCCTGGCCCGGGACTAGGACTAGGACCATGAATCGTTTGCAACCGTGCCCGTCTTGGAGATTTGTTATCTCCGGGATGACCATGTTTGGCGAGAGATGATTGAATTAACAGGAAACCAAAGAGGAACTCCCTGATCATATCTTGTTTAATCTTGCATCCAAAAAGTCATACACTCGTGTCAAAAACACGTTGTTCTATACCTCGTCGATCAATATACAAGAATGAGACAGAAATGACATGAGTTTTGATCGCATGATGCCACAAATCCACAAAATGTTCTATAGTTTGATCCGATAAAACATTAGATTTCATAAATTATACCTAAATCTTTTGAGATGTTCTGAAAAGATTTAAGCACATGATTCGTTCATTGAATTGAATATACCACGATTCGAAAATAAAAACAAAAACTTACATGTTCGTAGGATTAAAACATGATTTCCCGTGTGGAGTTTCAAAAAATAAGAAACTCTGCAAGGGAGTTGAAAGAAAGAAAATGAACATCAGGAGGGGGAGGGAGATCATGACTGGTTAATTGTACCCACAAAGAAAACGTATTTATAGGTTGCTAATATCATACTAATATTAGGATATTATAAATTAAAATTCACTAGTTATATGAAGCCAAATCCCTTTCTTGTAAAACCTGTTTGATATTTAAATAGGAAAATCGGCTTTCCGAAACTAGTGGAGAGTGTCGTCAATCTTGTTCCTTATTTTTCAAAGGTTTAATCTCTGTTTATGTTGGGTCGTGTAATTCAATTATGGTGTAGTTACAAGTAGTATAATATTCACCGTTGAAAATCAATATAACATTAGATTCTTATCGGTGATGTTGCATATAGGATGGTAATCGGGCAGATAATCTTAGTTGTGTACAAGAGCCCAAGTAGCCAAAGGTAACAATGGTTAGTTTTTGTATTTTTTCTTTTCTTTTCTTTTCTAGTCTTCTAATTGTATTTGAGGATCGTTTTTCTAGGTGGGTTTATAATTTCTATTGCATGGTCCAGTTTCTTACCAGCCTAATTATATTAATAAACTTATTTATTACCCTTAAAAAAACATGAGGACCACAATTTCAGACAAGTTTGAATTATTCAGGAGACTTTTTTGAAGTGAGTTTAAATTGATGTTTTTAGAACTGGATTGGACTTCCGGGAACCGGTCATAGAATTTATCCGGTTGTGGGTATTTGAATTGTTTTCACTTTTTAGTTGAACCCGCTGATTACAAAATGATGAACTGCACCCAATGGTTGGACCGAATTTTAGATTTTTCTTTTTTTTTCAAAATCTTATTTTTTTGATTATTTACTCATTTATGATACATATTTTGGTTATTTAGGTGTTTATATCGAATCAAAATATAAATCCACCTTAAAACATATAGTATTATATAAATAATATTTGGTTCGACCCATCCGACATGTTCAACCAATGAACCATTGAGTTTGCTCTTTGGTTCAATTGTTAAAAACATTGATTTACATGTTAAAAACATTGATTTACATGGATGTTTTAAAGTAATTAAAATGTTTAAACAGAACTACAATTTATAATAATTGTAATTATTTATATAAAAAATTGTGAGTATGACATGCAAATACATTTCATTACATAATCGTCCATCTCACTTTCATTTTCTCATTCACAAAATTGATTTTTTGTTACAATTGCCAAGACATATTCAAGTCAATAGGATGAACCCCCGCTATGAAATTTACAAGTATAAACCATTTAACAATTAGGCCGGACAATAAAGTATTTGAAATTTTTTATTTAACTTCAACTTTGTGCAGGTCAGGAGATGAGCGGATCACTTCGTATATATCAAAATTATTTGATTGAAACTCCTGCTTGCATAGTAAAAGTTGATTTGAAAAATATGAGAATATACTTAACATTACTAGTACTGTCAATGAGTTCTAGATCAACTGGTTTAGAAAAATACACCTTATGACTTTTCAATGTGAAGATTATGGGTTAGAGTCTCACTAGATGCAATATGCTTCTAGTGGGTCAAGAGTTTTACCATGATGGGCCTTTAGATGGAGGGTTTCTTTTGGAATGGTAGACGAGCCGGGTCACCAGCGTTGTTTGTGTTTACGGGCGTGGGTGGTCTTTCGTCGTTGGGTTACCCGGGTGAACGGATTTAAAAATTATTCGTTAGTCGTTCAAAAAAAATAAAAAATTACTAATACTTTCTAACAATGTTTAAACTCATAAGCTCAAATTCACATAACAATAGCCTTACAAAATTATACCGCTTACTCTGAGGCACACCCTCACAAGTCGCAAACAATTATAAATGAAATTCCAAAATTTTGTAAAGATTATGGCTGCGATTTGATTTTTTTTTATTTAAAAAAAAGAAGACAAAAAGATCAAACTAGATGCAAAGCATGAACATTGAGACCGAAACTGTTGTAGATGTTTGATTTAAAGTCAAAATTGAAATTGAAAGTTCACCACCAACCAAAACCCATGACAACAATGAGGCTCAGATCTGCAAGAAGAGATCAAGCAAAGAGGATTAAACCGCCATGGCTGCAAACAAGTTTCGATTCTCACCTCGAAACCTTCGAAATTGCCCCGCCAAGATACGGCGAATCTCAACCAATGCTCGATTTACTCAGACAACAACATCAACAGAATAATCATCACCGCCTCATATCAACTGAAAGAATTATGGTTGTGTTTGGAATGAAGGTTATTATGATAACAGATACAGAACAAGCAGCAGCAGCAGTGATTAGCAGTTGTTGCTAATGCTGGTGGTGAAGAACGAAGACACGCTGGTATTCCAGTGTTTGACACGTGGCAGGCATCTTCATCCTCCATACACACAGATGTAAGGGCTGTTGATTTTGGGGGTGAATCGAAAATCATGGCGGCAGGAGGCGGCAACCGCCCTTAGAAACCTTAGTTCCTCCTGCTGCTTCATTTCGTTATTGTCTGTCTGAGCTCTTCTGTAAGTGAACCCTAACCCTAACCTCTTCATCAGCTTAAATACTTGACTTACAAAGATAATATGAAAACAAAATACTATGTCAGCTGGATTTTTTTCTTTTTTTTTTCTAAACAAAATATTATAACTAATACAACTGAAATATTATGTTGTAAAAGAAACTCAGAAAAAATTAATAAAATTGAAATTTGGCCTTACCTCACTGTCTGGTTCAACCCGTTTTCCGGTCCAATCGTAAAATGGTTCAATCTATTCATTTTTATAATAGTTATTGAATTTTAATAATTTTAACTTTCATTTATTGACCAGTATTGATACTAATTCATTAAATGTTTATAGACTTTAATTTATTTTTCTCCAACAATCTTTTACCAACCAAAAGTTAACCCCCGTTAGTTTACTGATGTGTGGATTGCTTTCGTAGTCAAAACACTAAGCCAAAAGTTGAAATCTACCATCCGATCCATAAATCTTAAACTTCCACAACCTAAAACTGTCAATCTTCAAATTCTGATTTAAACAACTTGACTCGTTGGAGGTAGATTCAGGTGAGGATGGAGGCCAGACAACAGAGAACGGACCTGTTAATCTTCAACTTCTGATTTGAACAACTTGACTTGTTGTAGGTAAATTTTAGGTAAGGATAAAGGCTAGACAATAGAGAACAGACCTAACAGAGGCTAGACGGCACCGGAGTTGAAATCCGTTTTAATGTTGGTCCCATTTCATAAAAAACTAACGGGAGTTAACTCTCAGTTATTAAGAGATCATTAAAAGAAAATAAGCTTATGGTTAGGAGTGTTCGTAAACATTTCATGAGTTGAGATTAACTTGGCCATTAAATAAAAGTTGAGATTATTAAAAACCACTAATTCTTTTTACAAAACCATTTTTCTTAAATTTTAATTGGCTAAAAAAAAGAACGCTGTGAAGATCAGCAGTGAAGCAATGAATTTATAAGAATATTCAACCCTTGAAACCGAAGGGGGAGTGGGGTGGTTTTACCGATTAGTAAGAAACCAACATTCCAACAGTGGTATTACCGACTCTCACCCCGAGTCCCCTTAGCTCAGAAACTAGAATGGATGTTTGTTATGCGTTATTTACATTATTAATATGTTTTGAAAATCTTAAGTATATAATTAGGGCATAGTAATATTAATTTATCATTATTTAGATATTAAATTTGTCTTTGTTCACAATATATGGTTTCAAATTATTTATTTATTTATCTAAACGGTGATATACATATTTGATTACATTTTTATGTGATTTAAAACCGTCTTGAAATTATGGTTTTATATACGATAAAACCCTCAAACATGGGTCTTCAAGACCCGATATTATATGTTAAAATTCTACATACCATTCATTTTTTGATACTATGGTCATATGGCGTCTTAGGTGTACACGAACTAAAACAATCCATCGCGAGAACTATTATTAATTAGCTAGGATAATTGCATTGTAAAGATTATAAATTAATAAAAGGAAAAAAAATGAGACTTAGACTATAAATAATGATACTTCTGCACGAGATTCAAGTTTAATATAGATGAAACTGAAACAAGTTTACCCCTTTTTATTTATTTTCATATTTTCTACACTATAAATCATGATTACTTCTGCATGAGATTCGATATACACCAATGTTTTCAGGACCGGATCAGACGTCGAACCGAACGCCTTACTGGTTTGGTGGTCGGACCGGTCGGACCGGATTTAACTATATTTTAGTTATATTTATATATGTAATTAATTATTTGTTGGAAATAAAAGTATGAAAGAGAGTCTCTCTAACTCCCTTGTCTCACATTGGTGTGACAAATGAAATATTATATGTTTATATGTGAAAACAAGGTGAAATGTATTAAATGTCTCTATAATACCTTTTACACCATGATCTACCCGCCTGCGCGCAGGGGGTTGCAAAAACGGGTTTCTGGCTGGAAAATTTGGGTCGCCTACGCACGACATGCGGACCCGGCACCGAATCCCGGTCGGACCGATCCGGTCTTAACAACATTGATATACATGATAAACAGATGATTAGAACAAGTTAACACTTTTTTATTAATGTTCATTTCTTCTATACTACAGAAATTGTCAATATATCCAATTCAACCATCTTGTTCTATGGAATAAAATATAATTTCATTACTTCATAGAAAGATCCATATCACAAGATGATTAAACTTTTTCTGTTTTTTACTCTCCATATATAGATAAATACTGATTCAAATCACAATTACATTATAAATATCAGGACACGAAAAGAAAGATTAGCAATTCATAAACCAAAATCAAAAGATAAAAGTTGAAAAGGGTAAATTGGTAAATTGACCTCAATGAGGAAGCATGTCCACTAAAGTTATCCTTCTTGGAAACCTAGGAGGCAACCTTAAGACCATAGCATCTTGAATCTCAATAGGTAAATGTGTTGCTACAATGGCTATTCCACCCTGACTCCTATGATCTGCAATCATTTGCTCCAAAAGCTTCACACCTTCATCATCCAATGCAACTGATGGTTCATCAAGCAGCCAAATTGGTCTATCCATGGCCATCACTCTTGCAAGCTGCAACCTTTTTCTTTGACCCATCGAAAGCATTCGCGCTTTCTCGTTGGCTAATCGCCCGAGGCCCATGAACTCAAGTGCAGGTAAAGATTTACCTTGTTTATGTTCAAGAACTTCAAACCATTGAACATTGTCCAGAACAGTAAAGTTGTTTTTGATGGCTTCTTTTAGTGATAGCCAGTTGAGTTGAAGTTTGTATTGGTGAAAAACTCCTGATTCAGTTATGTCATGACCGTTCCATAGGATCTCACCGGCTGATGGTTTGGAGAATCCAGCTAGCATGCGTAAGAAGGTTGACTTTCCTGACCCGTTTGCGCCTGTGAGCACGAGGGCCCCACCGTCATGAATGGATATGTTTGTGTGACGTAAGATTTGTTGGGCGTTTCTCATGCAAGAAACGTTGTTGAGAAGTAGCCTAGGAAGTGGAGGCCCGCGTAAAGGCATGCTTTCTTAGTTGATCATACAACCAAACTGTGATCTGCAATGAAGGAATCACAGATTATAATGTAAGAGGCGTTTGGATGTATGGTTTGAAAGTGTGTATGTAATATTAAATAATCAGAATCAGATGATTCGTTGTTTCAGAAAGTTGTAAAAATCAAACATTCAGTTGTTAGAAAATAATGATTATTTAAAAAATCAAAAGATGAAATAACCATAAAGAATTACTCTTGTGAACAATGAGAAATGTTTTGTTAAATGGGGGTGAAAGACCCTCAAATTAAGTTTAAAAGAAAGGGTAAAACAGTTACTTTAAGCTTAAAAACTGATTATTTGTCATAAAGAATTTCATGTAAGCAGGAGAATAATCTATAAACATTAAAAAACCAGTTATCGTGACTACAATCGATCAGCTTCAGAAATTTTGAAGCCGCAATGATTAGTCTCTTAATTTTTGAAGCTGATAATTTGAAGTCGTAATAACTAGCTTTTAATATTTTTGAATCACCGTGTAGAGCCAAAAACCCCATATTTTGAATCAATATATAGAGCCAAAAACCCCATGATATGATTGATTATGTTGGATCTAGTGTTAAGCAAGCTATGAATTCCTGGATTGCATTAGCATTCTTGATCACCAACCCAATTGGACAGCTTATATTCATAATTCAAGATTTACACATTCAAGTAACTTTCATATGTGCCTACCTCGTTGTAACTTGTATGATGATTATTCTCCATAATGCGCATATACCCAACTTTAAAGAGATTAAAAAAACAAGTTTTGCACTACAAATTCATCAGGCTACTAATAGCTGCATTTTGAAATAATTGTATAGAGATAGGCCAAGAGGAAGCAAAGTTAATGAACAATGGTTAACACAGAAGAATTGTCAGAAGCATCAAGTCTATCAACAATGAAAAATTAATTATCTTAGCTCACTTTTATCATTTCTTCCTCCCTTGGTTCATTATAATTTCTTCGAACATTTTTTTTTAATTTCTTAAGTTCAACTTGTATACAACACCACCAATGGTACCCAACAAATCAACCACACTATATGTTTTTTTCTGGTCTGATGAAACTAACAAATCAACAAGAGGTAGCTGTGTGAACTAGTCAATTGAAGTGCAAGACATATAAAATGGAAGCATTAACTTTACTCATTGTAGTTATTAGCATCATAACATCCTCAAAAAGAAAAAAAAAAATAACTCTAAATCTCATAACAGATCCATTTGGTCATTAACTAATAGTACTCTCTGATATCAAAATATGACAACCATTTAATTTAATACTTACTAGTTTTCTAAAAACCAAAACTTACCAATAAAGTCTCACTCATAACAATGCTACCAGTAGGGTCTGGGTGGGAAAGGTGGGATAAGGGCAAATCTTTCATCTATCCCAGGGGATAGAGAAGTTGCTTCCATTGAGACTCTTGTTAGGCAAAACTTGTATCGTCACTAAATCAAGAAGACTGATTTAGCATTTGACAGATCAGCTTCTACAAATCCTAATTCTCAAACATCATAACTTCCTGCTTATAATCATATAGTTTCACTGTTATGACGACCAACATCCACAATCCCAACATATCCATAATCTAGACAAAACAACCGAAACTGGAACTGTAGTGTTCCTAGTTTACAGAAATCCAGAACTGACATCTTTGCAAATTGTTAATTCATGTTTTATTCACAACTTATTCGAATCATGCGTAAACTAAATTCAACACATTCCTCACAACATGTGCTTGTAGCAAGAACAAGAACTACAAAACAAGAGAAAATGTTTCATATAACACATCAACTTAGCATCTATATGCTTGTACTTTGAGTCAGCTGGGCCAATTTTGATCTGTGAAACAACATCTATCTTAATCTTGTAACGATAGTTTGACATCTGTGCAATACATCTCTAAAATACACAAATATTGGTGGACCTAGTATCAAAAGTTTTCATAGGCATTACATCGAACACATAAAGTGCATGATTTGTAAACAAAAGAACTCACTGCCACTCTACTTGATAAACCTCATATGATGATATACAGATTTCCCATATCTTTATTCGCATTGCTAGTGCAATTTTAGCTATTAAAGTATTATTCAAATCTTATTCGTGAAATAAATGCAGAGAAAATGAGGTCGAAATCATTAAATAGAGGGCGATACGAAAAACCTTATTGTACGGAACTGAAGCTGAAACAGCTAACTTTCAGGTGAAGAGGTGGCTCCGGCGGAAGGTGGTGCACCGGCGGCGGTACGGCGGAAGAAGGTGGCAGCGTCCGACGGAGATTAAATCGGAAACAGATGGAGGATAAACATTTAAGATATTCTAAATTACAGGTTATGTCCCTGTATTTATGCTCAATGTATGAATATAATCCAAACGTTTTAATTGTTGCAACTGGAGTCCAAAATTGTTACATTTTATCAAAATCAGTTCAAAAGAATTATCTGGTTGAAGTATTTGTAGGGGCAAGTTTTTTTCAAGAAGAGTGATTTATAAACTACTAAATTCATGAGTTACACCACCATAATTGATGGTATAAGTGTTGTACCTTACTGGTGGTAATAGTGTTATACCAAAACTTTGCATCTTATTAGATCCAAAGACTAGTTTTTCGTCTTGTGTATAATCGAAGTTTATTTGTTTGATGTTGTTGTGGATTCGTTAGTCAAGAGTGAGTTTGGCGAAAGCCTTGACCAGAGTGTTATGGAGAAGTTGTGGAGTGGATACACTGCTAACATATACTACAGAAACCTATGCGTTAAGTATAATATGAAGTAGACCCAAACACTAAAATTTGGATCATCACATACTCTTCACAAGGACTAATCTTCTACCCTACTTATAATCGAGGTTCACTAGTTTCGTAACGCCTTAAGACTTATCAGGAGAGTGGCTTCATACCCCCAACCAGTGTGATGCAGGTAAAATGTAGCGAAAACCTTGAAGCCAATTTGTAGATAAAACGATAGATCCATTGCCTTGCACATCACCATTTCTATTATTACCTTAGTACAATCCATGCATATAGATCTAACATTTCTATTGATGAAGATTAGGTGATAAAATGTAGTAAAAGCCTTGACCAAAATTCATGGGCAAGCTGAACTAAAACACAATCTAACCACCTGGTAATCAAGATGCAAGGTTATTAAAAACCAAACAATATCAAATTTCATAACCAGATACAATAAAAGCTGCAAATTCAAAAGTTATTACACCAAAAAACACATCGAAACACGTTTATTACATAATTATAAAATTTAAAAATAAAAAAAAAAAACAACAAAATCAAAACCAACAGGATCACCTCTTGAGCACGCTTTAATTGTCCAGTGATCCCAGTTTCCAGCACGCATCTCTTTAACATCCAACCGATTGACCCAATATTCCCGGTGTCCCTGAAATTTCTAAACAAAATACAGTCTTGTTGACTGCAGGTCAACCCATCCCAAGAAAACATCACTATCAGCTACTGCAACCGCATTAATCCACACCAACAACCAACTTTACAGAACGGAAAAGATTTAACACCGAGCTAATGGCACAATTTTAACAAATCTTTTTGTGCCACGTGATCTTTTATTAATTTATTTATTGTGGAGTAATCTCCCATAAACGAATACAGGCGTCTTCACCAGAACTCACAACAGTGTTGTTGTCAACAAAGGAGACTGCATAGACCCCACCCAAGTTAGCACCCTTTATGGTTATACGGCTCGAGGCTGGCTTGCTTATCTCATATACAATAACACATGTGTCCAGAGACCCGGTTGCAACCATGGTGTTATCAGGTGACCAGGCTAAGCTGTTTATACGAGCTGTGTGGTATAACATGTTCTTAAGCTTAACCTGTCAATAAAAGATATAATAAACGTCATAATGTGTTATTGCAATTAGGGGAATAAGCAGAACATATATGAACCAAATGCCACCTGCAATTTAGAGTTAGATCAATTTACTTATAAATGGGTCAATATAGGTTGTGCCTTGTCTCAAATGGGTCAATTTTAGCAATTTAAGATATCCATATAGAGCCTAAAATTTTCAAGAAATAATACTTTTAAAGTTTACCTCTCTGGTGACCCGATCCCAAACAACAGCTTCTCTATTGGCATCAGCAGAAGCAAACATAGAAACATCAGGAGAGTAATGTATAACAGTAATAGCACCTCGATGCTTTTCAAGGACAGCTTCTTCTGTAAGAGTATCACCATTGACTGAATATATGTGCAATTTACCATCTTGCCCTCCCACAATGGCTTCAGTCCCATCAGGGGCAATTGAACATGCACTCACAGTAAACCCTAGGTCAAGAGTTGACAAGACTTGTGTACCGTTAAGGAGGACAACACCTGTCTCGATTGAAATCAATGCAAGTTCATACTTATTAATAGCCAAGCTCAAGGCCGTTGGTTGACTTCCAATATCTACTACATTGGCCTCTCCACATTCATCTCCAGTTAGAGGAATCCTCCAAATCTGAGTATCACATAAGATAAGAATGATTGTCAAAGTGTCAGTCATTATAACCTAAACTTCAAATAGGAGTGTGAATGATACGTTGTGACAACTTCTCAATAGATGTGGTACAACCAATCTACTTGTGATTTATGAACGGGCTGATTCTGGTTATGTTATATCTTTAACATGCTTTTTGGGTATAGGTCAAAAGCCAACCAAAATGTATTTACAATGCATAAAACCTCATAAATCATTGAAGTTTAAAACTCAGAATATAATTAAAATGATATTATTTGTGTGTTGTGTGTGTGTGTATGTATATGAGCATTTTGTAACATAACCAAACAAAAAGTTTATCAGATCAACCTGGCCCACCCAGACCATGAATTACTACTTCTGACCTGAGCCCGTTTTGATCCCAACTCTGCTTCTCAATTTTCTTACAACGATGACAACATTGGACTTAAATCAAGCATGAAGATAGGGAAACAAATTTCATTTTACCTTATTGTCAAATCCAGAAGACATTATCTCCTCATCAACAGCAGCAAGACATCTGATTTGGTTTTTGTCCTTTCTTTCTAACTTACCATTGTAGCCAACCCCTCGAAGCCACTTGAATATCAATCCATCATAGCTGCTAGACAGAATAGTCTCTGGATTGGTTTTAAGCACTACTAGTGAAGTAATATTCTTCATATGTCCACACAGAATCAGTGGATCTTTATCGAGATCACTTGCAGTATACAAATATATGGTCCCACCAAGAGAAACAGTAACTATAAAATCATTTTGCCACAGACACCCAACTAGCATATCCTCAACACCACCAGCACCTGGACAACATAACGTTTTTGCAACCGTCCCATTAAAATCCTCTGATATTGTCCATATTTTAGCAGTCTTATCAGCTGATACAGTCACCACCTACAACAATGGTACAAAAAGGAGAAAAAAAAAAGATCCTCAATTTGAATTGAAAGAATTCATAAAAACAACTTAAATCTTAACTACCTGTTTACTATCAGGACTCCAGCTAACAGCATATATACTACCTTTGTGGGCATCCTCTGAAGAAAGCTCACCCTTCTTCTCTGCAGTTTTTCCATCATATATCAGCCCCTGTTTGTCCGAGCTTACAGTGATGAATTTGCTGCCATCTGGTGAGAACCTTACACAATTGACAAAATTCGAGTGATCCCTGCAAACACGAATTTCAATGAATAATCTAATCATACAAATGGCAACTGAAGGGATACTCCGGCATCCCTAATTTATTGTAATATTCTCTATTAGATTAAACGTATTATCATCAAGTACTATGTAGATGTCACTTATGAATCAAACCTATGTGACTGCTTGAACTTAAACGGTGGTCCCTCATAGAAGTTGATCAAGAAATCCTCTCCACAAGAGACTATGCGAAATGGTCTTGTTGGCTTGAATGCACAACTTAAAACTCTCCTCGAATGACCATCAAATTCTCCAACATTGCTTCCAGAATCCCACCTGTTTAAGACTATGAAAATGAGCATACTCCAACGTGGTACAAACTACCTCAAATCAAACTCCCACGCCATCTAGTCCTAAACATTACAACATAGTAAAAAAGCCAATCGTTATGGTTATCGCTTGAAAACTTAACACATCTCCTAACTCCTAAAGATCATGAAACACATATGTTATGAGATAAATCTAAATGGTTGATCAAGCTCTAGCTACAAATTTTCACAGATTTTAAGCTGCCCCTAATTTTCAAGATTTAGAATTTAACAAAAATCTTTAAAATTTGAAATGAAAAAAATACCTAGCTACATCAAAATCAATAACTTTTTTTAAGATTCTAACAGAATTCATAACAATATCACCAAATAACATATGCAAAACTCGTATAATAATGAAAAGGGTCATAAAACATCATTGGGGCATTTCATCGAACACATTGCGATCAAGAAACCAAACCCACATAAACGCCCGAATAAACGACTTCCCCTTGCCATCACCGGACGCCACAATCCTCATCCCATCAGCGGACCACTGAAGATCATCAATCCGACCCGACAAGACCCGAAACTCATTCTTCAACACAAACCCATTGTGGGTACCCCAGATCCTCACGGTCCCCGACACATCAGCCGACGCGATCCACTCCCCGTTGGGCGAAAACCTCGCAACGGTGGTCTGATAAGCATGTTCAGCGTACACCTCGACGTGTAATGGTCTGTCGAGGTAGCGAATGATGACCGATCGGCCGTTGCAGTAGAGGAATGCGTTGGTTTTGGGGTCGCCGGAGATGAGTATGCCTCTGCCTCGTTCTGTAGATGGGGTGCAGGCGTAGGTTTCTACAAGATTCGCCATTGGTGGATTGTTTTTGGGGGATTGAAGGATGTAAAGGATGAAGCTTTTTGCAGGGGAGATGGGGGAATTTGTGTTACAAGTGTCTGCTTCCAACGAACAACGATCTTGATTGCTTTGCGAAAACAACGTGGGGTGTCTAAGGTGAGAGAAAATCTGTATTATATTATATCTATGATTTGCTTTACAGAGATATAATTAAACATATCAACTTAATTAAACATATCTAGTTATCATTTGTCAAAAGTTAGTATATAAAACTTTGATGTATTTTCGGTGTTACGAGTGAACTATGATAACTACCGTCCGTGTGTTGATTGATTAACTGAACAATTTCAATGCATACTTCATTCATTAACCATAACCGGCTTAAATAGCCAAGCACTTACAACGTTCAAGCAAAATAAACGGAACAAACTAAATAGACTCTCACGACTTGGCCTACCACTACTCCATAACGTTCACATGAACTTGATCCTAAAGACTCGGCCATTATTGAACAGAAAAGAAAACAAAAATACTAAAAACTAGGAAATAAATACTTTTGCGAATAAAACCATGCAGCACGTGCATGGCATGCAGTCCGATCTCAATCTTCAATATCCTCCCCTTAAACAAAATTCCTAAGAATCTTGTTTAACAATGCACACCCCCATAGCACTCCTGATTTCATTAAATCCTTCTTCTTTGACTGACTTAGTCATACCATCTGCAAGTTGTTGCTTAGTGCCACAAAATTCCAACTGAACCACATTTTTCTCCACGAATTCCCTCAAATAATGATAGCGAATATCTATGTGTTTGGTCCTCCTATGCATAACTGGATTTTTAGACAGCTTTATTGTTGACGTGTTGTCACAATAAATATTCACTTTACCAGTTCTTTCTTCCATTTCTTTAAGCAAACCCTTCAACCAAACACAATGACAAGCACATAGCCCGACTGCAACATATTCTGCCTCAGTGGAAGATAATGTTACAATCTATTGTTTCCTGGAGCTCCAACAAACTGCTGCACTACTAAAGAGACAAACATACCCTGAAGTACTCCTCCTATCTTCACTATCTCTAGCATAGTTGCTATCAGTAAACACAGCCAGACCTTCTTTCTTTCTTTTATCATACCTTAAACCGAAATTATAAGTTCCCCTCACATATCTCAGAATTCTTTTAGTAGCCAAGAGATGATCCTCCTTTGGTTTTGACATAAACCTTGATATCAAGCTTACCACATACATCAAATCTGGTCTTGTAACTGTCAAGTACATCAGGCTTCCTACCAGACTTTTGTACAAGGATTCATCCACATCCTCCCCTGATCCTGCTTTAGTTAGAACAGCTCCAGGCACTATTGGGATGTGAACTGGATTAGCTTCTTTCATTCCAAATCTGCTTATCACTTCTTGAGCATACTTTCCTTGATTTATTTCTATGAACTCTTCAGTTTGTTGGACTTCTACACCAAGGAAATACCTCATTAGCCCCAGATCAGTCATGTCAAACTCTTTCTTCATTGATTCCTTGAATCTTTCACAGATTTCACTGTCACTACCTTCATAAATCAAATCGTCCACATATAAACTTACCATTAGCATTTTTTCTAACTCTTTCTTTATGAAGAAAGTATGATCATGACAGCTCTTTTTGAACCCCTCCTTTCTAAAATAAGCTTGAATCCTATGATACCAGGCTCTAGGAGCCTGTTTCAGACCATAAAGGGCTCTCTTCAATTTGTACACCATGCTTTCCTTTCCCTTCTTGACAAAGCCTTCTGGTTGATCAACATACACTGTCTCTTGTAATTCTCCATGCAAAAATGCACTTTTAACATCTAGCTGATGCACTAGCCATTCTCTTCTAGCAGCCACAGCCAAAAACAACCTTATGGTATCCCACCTAGCTACAGGAGCAAACACCTCACTGTAGTCTACTCCCTGCTTTTGTGCATAGCCCTTTACTACTAATCTGGCTTTGTACTTTTCAACCTCTCCTTTTTCATTCAATTTGGTCTTGTAGACCCACTTTACCCCAATAGGTTTAACCCCTGGAACAACATCAACTAGTTCCCATGTTTTGTTCCTTTCTATAGCCTCAATTTCAACTTTCATTGCAGCAACCCATTTTTCTTCTTTTGCAGCCTCTGCATAACTTGTGGGATCATCAATTACACTATACATGGCCATAACATCTTCTTCTGCATAGCTGGTGTAGTAGTCTGACAGCCAACCTGGTGTTTTTCTGGTTCTAGAAGCTGTTGGTTCACCAGGTTGTTCAACAGTTGAAGTAGGGGCAATATTGTCATTTCCTGCGGCTGCTTCAGATTCACATGATTCTGTTTCAGCAGTACCATGTGGTATTGTCACATCTTGGTCCACTACTTCCTCTTCACGTGCACTACTTGGGCCCCCAACCTTGTCTTCTTCCTCTATAACTAGCTCCTGAATTTCCTCCTTTTTCAAATTCCAATCCCATTTACTTTCCTCATCAAAGATAACATCTCTACTAACCACAATTTTCTTGGTAGTAGGATCATAGAGCCTGTAAGCCTTTGACTCCATACTAATACCAAGAAATACACATTTATGGCTTTTGTCATCTAATTTAGTCCTTAGTTGTACTGGGATATGTGCATACCCAATACATCCAAAAATTCTGAAATGACTGACATTAGGCCTATTCCCAGTCCACAATTCCTCAGGAACCTTACTATCCAGACTTCTACTTATGCATCTATTCAAAACATGGCACGACCAAGAAACTGCCTCAGCCCAGAAATGCCTTGGCATTTCTTTTTCATGCAAAATACACCTCACCATATTCATAATAGTTCTATTTCTTCTTTCAGCCACCCCATTTTGCTGAGGTGTGTATGCTGCTGTTAGTTGCCTCTTTATGCCTTCTTTTTCACAAAAGTCTTGAAATTCTTTAGAGGTGAATTCACCACCTCTATCACTTCGAAGGCACTTAACTGTGTTTCCTACTTCATTTTCCACTTTGGCCTTAAATAGTTTAAAACAACCAAAGGCCTCCCCCTTATTTCCCAATATATAAACCCAAGTCTTCCTAGTGTAATCATCTATAAAGACCA
>BJCM01267695.1:0-21388 GCA_018326385.1 Flaveria bidentis
ATACATATGCTTGGCCTTATGCCACACCCCCGAAGTTATATGTAACTCGGGTAACAACACCCCCACCGAAGTGGGTAACAACACCCCCACCGAAGTGGGTAACAACACCCCCACCGAAGTGGGTAATAACACCCCACCAAAGTGGGTAACAACACCCCCACCAAAGCGGGTAACACTATTGAAGGTCAGTCACAAAGACTAGAACCCTTGCGTGCACACATTAGGATTAGCTGAACCTCACGTGGTAGAGCTTAAGGAATTAGAGCCGTGCACCTCTGTACATATTGCTTGTAAGCCTTTCGTTCATTCATTCATTCATTTATTCATGCATGCATTCATTCATTACGTTCCTCTTTTCATTATCTTCCACTTTACGTTACATAATACTTTCATTACATTCATTAACGTTCAACGCAAAGCCAAGGGAAGACATATATACATAATAAGGAACATACACAATCATAAACATACACCATTACAGGCACATCAAACATGCATAACACACATCAAACATAAACCATCATATTAACCAGGCCTATCTCCCCATTTTACCTCTTAAAAACCACTTAGAAACCATCAAGTCCAAATTCGGCGCATGGGACCTTCCAGGCGCATGGGCATAAAAATTCTAAGTGTAAAATAGTCTGGGCGCATGGGCACTATTTGGGAGCTTTTTCCCTGTTCAGGCGCTTGGCACCTGTTCAGGCGCATCACCAACAGTTGGGCACACGGCCAACACTTAGGCGCATGGGCCGCTGTTTGGGCGCAAGGCCAACACTTGGGCCCATGGCCAACACTTAGGCGTATGGCTAACACTTAGGCGCATGGCCAACACTTAGGCGCATGGCCAACACATAGGCGCATGGGCCACTGTTTAGGCGCATGGCCAACACTTAGGCGTCTGGCCAACATACTAGATGCATGGGCCACTTTTTGGGCGCATGACCCACTGTTTGGGCGCGTGACCCACTGTTTGGGCGCATGACCCACTCTTGGGCGCATGAACCTCTGTAAAACATTCTGAAATATTTTCTCTGTTATCAAATTCACCCGATTGCCATCCTAATCATACCCAGGCACAGATCTTACATACTAAGGGCACATATACATGCTAATCATCAACTCTAACCCATAATCAACACTATAACATGCATACATACATACATCATTCGGACATAAAGCTGTAAACTCACAGTTTCTTTAAAAATGTTTACTTAGTATGCATAATAGCCCCAAATTAGTTGAAAATCAGTAAAAGAGGGGTTCTAGAAACTCACCTTGAAGCAGCCTTTGAGCAACACACTTCCCGTTCGAGACCCTCCTTCGATTCAGCCCTTGAATCCCGAAAACAAACACTAAACAACAAGAGCTTTGGTCAAGAACTCAATACTCAGATGAAACCGAGCTCATAGAAGAGAAGACTTACCTTTTTCAACTTCTTCTTCCTCTTCTCTCTCTAGAATCGAGAGTCTCTCTCTCTTTCTTCTTTTCAGCTGTGAAGAAGAAGATGAAGAAGAAAGAATGGGCACCCATGCCCTTAAATCCTTCAAATAATAAAAGTGTACTTTGTACACTTTTTCCCCTTCCACTTGTGCAAAGTTTCTATTCTTTCTATTTACTTTTCTTTTCCTTTCGTTTAAATAGAAATTTGGGGTGTTACAAACCTTAACAAATCATCTGCTGCTTGTTGAAAAAGATAGGGCATGGGTTTAAGTGGAAAAACATATCAGCAATCTTTATTGATCTATTGGAGAATTTCAAAATTATTCAAAGCTTGTGATTAGATTCAGTTATCACTGTGATCTTATTGCTTGTCGATGATTAAATTCATCTTTGTGCTAAAGTATATCTTGAGGATGTGGTCTCCTGATCGATTCAGTTCTCGGTTATATAAAAAAATGAAAATTTAATAGATAAAAAATATATATTATAATAAATCTTCATTTTAAAATTCTTTTAGGTCTTGCATATTATTCTGTTACAATTTTATCATTTTTCATGCATTGCACATAAATTGCGCACAAACGAACACGGGTTCACTTGTTTTTCACACATAGATAAACATGAGTTTATTTTGTTAAAATGAAATGATTTGATTAGAAATTTCGAGATTGTGTTTGAGAATGTGTTTCAGATTTTTGCTGAATGTGATGGCCGATCATCAGTTGAGCAATGTACCTGATCAGAGAACCTGTTCCTCAAGTTTACAGAAGATACCGAGCTTGGAATCCTCCTCCTACATCTTTTGAAGCACTCGAAATTAGAGATTGGGGAAAGTTGTTCCAATATATTCACAAAGGATGCACTCGAAAAGGGGGAGCTTATGAGAAGAATAATTTTTCTCATCAGATTCAGAAAGTTTCAATTTGAATATCTTTCTACTGTTGATTTCTCGATGCTGATTTCGTTTGAAGACGTTGATAATGATAGACTAAGGGGGAGTATTGTTGGAGCTGTAAAAGATAATCTATATTATTAACACACTGAAAGTCATCAAAAGTCAACGTCACGTTCAAAGTCAACAAAATTCAAAATCGACACGTTCGAGATGAGGAACCGAGACGAGACGTTGAAGATTTAGATGATTAGGAGTTATATTTTAATAAATATATTTTGTGTGAACAAAATATATTTTATCTTGTTATTAGTCATTTTTATGCTTAATATGTAATTTTGTATTAATTAGCCTAAGTCAAGGGGGTTAAGTGCAATTGTGAATATTAGTCTAGACTATAAATAGGTTAATTGTCATTAGGGTTGAACATGGTTGGATGACCAATAGATTGAGGGATTACTTGTAAACATATTATTAGCAATCTAATTGAAGATCAAAGGGGTTTTGATTGTGATTATCATATTTTGATCTATAATCTTCATGATTTGATTCAAGTGTGATTATCCTGGAGTTACAAGACTTTTAAACACATGCTATTATCTGATGTACCTTGATCATAAAGTTGGACCACCTTTCTGTTGCAACTCTGATTAGACACCAACTTTACATAAGTTGGTGAAAGGTCCATGCTTTTGGTAATTGTATATTGAGGTCATGAGTCTGTACTTTCTACTTTATGTACCTTTATCCTTTTTGTAATATATTAAGATGTGAGCTATGGCATGTCATAGTCACTAGTCAAAGGCAATCTGCCTTTTTACTCTACATTGAATTAGTTGTTGTCTAGATCATGTATCTAGCTAGCCTGCAAAGTATGGTCGGCTGTAGGTTGTAGTATAAGTATCTCTGGTTCTAGTATCTTATCATTATTTCTTTGTTAACACTTGTAAGGAACTAGAGAGAAATATACATCATCCTTCAAAATCAATTCTTATGTTCTAGTTTTGTCTCTTTATTACTTGTGTTTCTTAGCTTTCATTCAAACTGGTTTTTCTAGTTCCCCATTTGATATGTTAAGTGTTCTAAAGAACTCTCCTCACTTGTGTTGTTGTGTTGTAAAAGTGCATTGCACCCTTCCTACGGTCCTGCAGGCCAACACATGAGATTTGTTTGGTGATACTAATTTTTTCAAAACTACTCAAGAACCAAGAGCACAACCAGAGTCATCTTATTTTTCACCAACAAGAGTTACACTAGAATAGAGGGTCAATACTCTTGAGAGAGATGTTGGAGAAGTCAAAGGTTATTAATGATCTATATAGGAGAATGTATGAGAATGATGAATGGATTAAGAGCCTAGAGAGCCAAAAATAGTTTATGCTTACTTTTTCGGATCATGGAGCAGAATCTAAGAGATCACACCTCTCATGTGTACTTATCATTCACACAACATCAAACCACAGAGGTTGGAGAATCTAGTAGATGTCCAGAACCGGCTGATGAGAGGGTTGCTGATATAAAGCATGTTGTTAATCCGGTTTCTAAAGAAGGGACAAAATAGACTCCTATTGTAGATTAAGAGCCTATTTCAGATGTACCTATTCATGCTACCGAGGATCAACCTGTATCTTATACTTGAGATGCGTTTGTAGAGCCTAAGCATATGATACCTATTTCTAACCCTGTTGATGATGATGATGATGATGATTTGGATTTAATTGATTATGGATTTAGTGATGAGGAAGATGAAGATAATAAGGATGATGAAGATGATGATGATAATGATGATGGTGATTATGGAGATGATGATAATGATGATGATAATGGTGGAAGATGATGATGATCAAGGAGGTGATACAGGTGCTACTGCTGGTACTTCTTGATCATCAGCTACTCCTAATGTCTCTGGACCAAGTATTGATGATACAGTTGATTATGCATCGTTAGATCATGCCACATAGTCTAGATATGAGAAGGAGTTCTACTCATTTCAGCAAAGTATTTTAGAAGAAGAGGAAAATGTGGATTTTGGATCGTTTGATGATTTAGAAGAAGATTTAGATTATGCAGATATTTTTTTAGAAAAGCTTAAGAGATTTATTTTCAGATATTGTATTTGAAGAAGGAGAAATTATCGAAGAGACTGATACTTTAGGTACACTCACAAGACATTAGACCAAACAAGTCAAATGGTTGTTCATTAGGTTGGTAATATTACAATTCATACACCTCCACCACCAGTTTAAAATCATACTATTCGGCATTCTAAAACTTTTTTCAAGGTACAGAAATTCAGAGCCAATTATTAGTTGGGCTTTAGATGATGAAAAGAAGTTGTGTATGTGATTATGAGGAAATCGAGACCGATAGAGTATTTCCAAGACAACCATGATTTTCATACTCTGAAAGCTTAAAATATATATGCTATGGGTCGTGTTCCTTTTATTAATCCAAGTAACTACGGGAATGGAAACCAAATAAGTAATATGATTTGGAGGTAGAGTAAAACCAATTTCAAAGACTTTAAGACAACCAAATACAAAGTCATTGAAGTTGAGAACTATATTGATCCAAACACAAAGAAACCAATGAAGATAAGGGTTTATAGACATCCAAGATATGTGAGAAAGATCGCTATACATGCTCTAGTGCCAGTTAACAGCTTTCTCAAAGCTAATCGGGTGGAGTTGTGAAAAGGAGACGAGACACACAATGATAAAGTGTATAGAGAAAGTGTACCGTGTCATCGACCCTGTGGATTTGCTAAAGTTTGGGAAACAATATTTGATGAGGTTGCAGGCTTGTCCAATTGCAGCTACAAAGTTCGGTTAGTTGATCACAAAGGCGTTGGACAAAAAGATGTATGCTTATGGGGGCAGCTACAAAGTTGATGATGTAAACTTCTAAACAAGATTGATTTACCGAGCCTAGGGGGCGATTGTAGGGGTTGAACGTAGAGGCTCAGGAAATCAAACCAAATTCAAGATTCAGTTAAGAGTTCATGCGATAAGTAGACCTTCCGCACGAAAAGTGTTAGTCGTGTGAGAACTAGGTTGTCGCATGAAAGGTTTTTTTCATGTGAGAACATTTATGTTTAGTACAAATACTTAGATTGTTTTCTAATTAATTAGCTTTTGTCATACTTTTCCTGAGTTTGTACTCAAAGTGTAATCACTGAATTCCAGATAGCAATAGCAAAGAATTATTATTTACATCATCTTTGATATCTTCTAATTTTTACTTCATTCCATACTTGGTTACATTCCACATAACCTACTATGATATCGGTTTAATTATTGTGATCCTTACATGAGGCGATAATGGAAAAGGGTCCACAACCCATGACCTTAGAAAAACATTTGAAATAGTCTTTTGTCTTATGACTAAATGTTATACGAAGTCATTATTTCACTGAATTCAAATGAGTTAGTGGGCTTTAAAGTTTTCAAGAGGAGGTTAGGGTACAGGGGGCGCTCTTGCCGCATGGTCATGGTGGGGGTGGGGGTCGGCGCCAGCGCCAGCGCCACGTGGCAACACATTCGTCGGTCCCTCACGCCCTAAAAAGCAAGCACCGGACCACGCTTGCCCGCCATGCCACACCCCCATTAACCAAACATTTCACCGTTGTCAACGGTCACCTTTTCAACTATTTGAGCCCTACCCCACCCTAAACGACTATATGCATTCCTAAAAAAAATTACATTATAAATACTAAACTCAAACTCATAAGTTTTACACCATTCTCAAATATTCTCATCTACTCTTATACAAATTCACCAAAAAATGGATCCCACCAAAAAATCCACAAAATCCCGAGGCCAAAGCTCTAAAAAGTATCAACCGAAGGTGCAGTTGAGTCCAAGTGAACTGGTGTCTTCTACCCAAGTGTTCAACCCACCACCACTGCATACAACCGATTGGTTTCAAAATCCTTATGAATCCCCCCAACCATCAGTCTAATGAGCCAGTTTCAAGCCCCCTCCCTAACCTCAACGAATGCTACACCGACCGGGCTGAGGCGCAAAGGCAAAACGACTGGTGAGTCTTATTCAAGCAAGCAACATTCAGTGAGGCCATTGGCGACTATAAATCGATGCGTGAAAAAGAAAGGGAGGAATAAAAGAACGAGAAGCGCTCAACATGAAAGGAATGGCAGGACCGTAAGAAGGGATGATGCAATTTACAACACAACAACACAATTTGAGGAGAGTTCTTTAGAACACTTAACAGATCAAATAGGTAACTGATTAACTAGAATAAAAGAAGCTAAGAACACAAGTAAATGAGAGACAGAACAAGATGGCAAAAAACACAAGTATTTTGGATTCAAGAATGTTGTATATTGCTTCTCAAGTTCTATTACAAAGTGTTACAAAAACATAACAGAAAGCTACAAGTACTTGAGATACATATACTACATCCTACAACCGGCCATAATATGAAGGCTAGCTAGATACATAAGACTAGACAACAAAATCCAATGTAAAGTCAGAAGGCAGATTGCCATTTGACTTGTGACTATGACATGCCATAGCTCACATCCTAATGTATTATAAAAAGGATAAAAGTACAAAAAGTAGAAAGCTCAAACTCAAGATCTCAATGTATACTTACCAAAAGAATGGACCTTTTCACCAACTTGTGAAAGTTGGTGAGTCAAATAGAGTTTCAACGGAAAGGTGGTCAAGCTTTATAGTAAAGTACATTGGATAAAAACATGTACATAAAAGTCTTGAGAAGAAATTTATCTTTACTCTTTGGCTTTGGAAGACTTTGTCTTGAAGCTTCAGAAGACTTCACTTTTGACTTTGGAAGATGTTGGTTTTGGCTTCAGAAGATTTTACACTAAAATTATTTCTAGTGCAGGGTGTAAAACTTCCGAATCATTTCTACTTCAGTACTTTGGTGCACCGCATGCCGAGAGACTTTGGATGTTTTGAATGTTTTGGATGCATTAGTCTTATTGGAATCCTTACAAACTCCCCCTAGGCTGATTCTACCAAAACATTTGAAGATCTTCATCAATTGACAGTCCTCATCATGATGATGACCAAGCCCTTCTTCATTAGATGATCATGATCACTTAGACTTTCATAGTATCTCCTCATCTCAAAGAGATCATACAGAGGTAGGTTGAATAAGTCTTTCCATGTGTAGACATTCTCACCACCTTGATCTCTAATCACATGCCATCTTTCTAGATTAGTTGTTAAGGTCTAGGATAAGATGGGTCTTTGAGAAGCAAGAGGAGTCACTTGAATTGGAGTTGATTGGGCTGCCTCTTCATGCATTTCCTTAGGTTGATCTGACTTACGTTGAGGTATGGAGGTGGATGATTTAAACTTCTTCTTCTTCTTTGACTTTGGTCTAGAAGCCATCCTCTTCCTCCTCTTTCATGACTTTAACTAAGAAGACTGGTCTACAGCACCATGTTAATCAGTCTTGTCTTGCTCAGTTGGGTGTTCCTCCCTTATAGGTTCAAAAGGAGAGGGAGTTTGACCTTGCTATGGATCAGAAGATGAAGCTTGCTAAGGCTCAGCAGGAGCTCTAGGTTGTGTTGTCTCAAAAAGTTCAACCTTAACCTCCACTTCTTGAGGGACCTGACTCGGTGGGGAGTGTAAGTCAACAAGTTCTTGTCTTTTGATCTTTTTCTTGATCACCCAAATGTGCTCATCCATAGTATATAGAGACATAGGGCCAAGTCTCCTTCCGGAGAATCCATAAAACTTAAAGAAGCTCATCATCTTTTGTCTGTCAGCAGACTTCTTCATGCTCTTCTAGATGATGGCTCTTGGCCTTGCAACATCTTCCCTCATCTTTCTCTTTGTTGCTTTTTCTTTTGTAAGTACTTCAAGCTCAAGCTATTTGAGATACTAAAACTTTATGTACTCAAAGTACAAGGGAAGAAGTGTAGATGCCTGGTAGAGACCTATGGCACTCAGGTAGTTGATCATGTTTTACATATCTGTTTCTTTGTCTACCTAAGGTTCTTGTGGAGCCACATCCTCTTATGCAGTACTTTCTTGAACTGGGGAGAGAGTGTGAACATGCTTGTACAATCTCTTTTTTCTCCTCACCTCTTTGATTTGGAGAAGTATCCTTGCATCTTCTACTTCCTTCCTCTCTTTAGACAATTCCATGTCAGCCAGTTCATTAAGTTCCTCTAATGGGAGAGATAATCTCATTAATGTCATAGTTCCTGGTTTGCAGGTAAGTATTCCTGACTGCCCTCAACTCATCATCTTGAGTGTTTGGTCTGGGCCAGCCCTGATTGCAGCTTCCATGAATCCCGTAGACCCAGAGGAACTTTCTCCCCTTAGCTTCCTCTTTCGCTCTCATCCTCCTCAATCTCCTCAAGAGTCATTTTCATTTTCTCTTTGTCACTCACAGACCTTTATGACTCAAGGTAGAGAGAGCTTTGGCCTTCATTGCTTGGTGTAGCCTACAAGTTCTAACCAGAGAGAGGTTGTGATACACCTTCACCAGCAGATGCTTCATTGAGTGAATGAATTGTTGAAGTAGTTATAGGTGTGCAGGGCTCTCAAGCTCTACCACTGGGCCGTCAGTCAAGATTTCCCTTTCGTAGCTAATCTTAGGGTTTGCCTCAACATCCAGTTGACCAATAGTATTACTTAATTTCCTTTGTCTCCTTCTTAGACTGAACTCTTCAGTAATTCTGTCCTGAATCCTTTGGGCTAGCCTATCAGCTTGTCTAGATTGGTTTGGATTAACAAGTGGCATGTTGACAAGGTCAAGGCCTTCATCGTATTTCAAAGTCTGAAAATTTAAGACTTCTTGCTTCCCTTGAACTCTTTGAAGAATAAGGGCTTTTTTGTTTGCATCATACATCCACCCTATGATGTAATTGGAATTTCCTTAAGGTGGAGATGACACTACCCTTGGTATACCTTCCTCAAACAAACTCTTAATGAAGGAGTCTATAGATTCCACGTCAATGTGTACTTGAGGAAGTTTCTAAGTATGCACCATTGCAAGTGATGATGGCGAGTCCCCAATGTTCATACTCCCTGAACAACTCCTAGGTTCTATGTTTGTGATGACTTTCTTCCCTTTTTTGGTAGCATCACCCACTTGCGTAGGTGAGCTAGAGGTTAGATCAATCACATTCACAAGTTCTTGTGTTCCTCGTTGGGCTCTTCTTAAATGTCTCCCAGCTAGTTTTCTCTTAAGATAAGATATCTCAAGTTGCTGATCATTGACCCTATTATGCAGGGTAGTTACCTGAGATTCAAGATGACTAACCTTGGTGAATAGGTAGGTGCATGTTTTTGACATTTTTTGCACATTTAGCTTCAGATTCCCATCATCTTCATAAGAAGAGTCATTGGGGGATAAGAGAACTGGACCAAAGTCTTTCTCTCTCACCACTAGCATGGAGTTATTGGTTGCTGGTTTTCCTTTGCTCATTGAAAACTTCAGTTGAAGTGTCAATGGGCTGAGTTGCATGGTTGAGGTCTGAATAATGTAATTACTTGCTGAAGTGAGAGCCTGTTCCATATGGATTTCCTAAACAGGTTTAGAAGGATCCACCTCAGTAATAGGTGACTAATGTGGGCTAGACATAGGTGACTCAAAAGCACTCATCTTTCTTTGAGTAGGGGAGAAGTAGAGAGACTCATGGTACTCAAAGAAACCTAAGTCTTCATCAATATAGATGTCAAGGTTGGTTATTGGGTGGTTTAAGTCTAAAGGCTGGGGATGGTAACCATCCCCTGAAGGTTGTTCACCTAAGTGTTGAGACTCATAGTGAAGGCTTAAGGAAGTTAAGCTTGTGAGCTCATTAGGCTGAGCATGAGGAACCTCAACACTAATCTTTGAAGAGATAGGAGTGGTTTGCTCCTTAAGATAAGTGGGAGCTCTAGTATCCACTTCCTCCTATATGTGTAAGTGTATAGGGGCCTGCACAGACTCAATAGCCTGAGTAGGGGTTCATTTGGATTTTCTTTTGTAAGTGTGGGTGATTTGACGTCTTTTTGGTGGTTGGGAGGTAGAAGGTATGGGTTCAACACTAGCTTGTGTTGCTAGGTTGTCCCTTTGAGCAACAAGCTCTAACATTTTGAGGACAAAGGGTTGTTTCTACCCTTAAGAAGCCTACAATTGGCTTCTTCAAGATTAAAAAGATGCCGGGCTTCATCTGTCCCAATTTATGAATATTACATGTTTCCCTCAACTGTGAGCCCAGTTCATAGTTGAGAATGTATTGAACATATCTCGGAAACATGTAATACTCTAAGGAATCCAAATTCGCAAGTAGATTGGTATAAACAAACTGAGAGTACCTGAACTTGACCCCTTGAACAATTCCATGAACTATGAAGGAGAGATCCAAAGGAAGCTGGTCCCACCCTCCATGCTTGTTCGACGACCAGTGGATAATCACATGAAACAGGTATTGCCACTAGGATGAAACTTTCCCTTTCTTGAAGGTTTTTAGAGAGAAATATCCCTCATAACCCATCTGCTCAAAGGAATGATTAACAGCCTCCTTTGGGAAGAACAACTCACCTTCTTCATCATCCAGCTGAAGATGATTGTTGATGATGGGCGGAGTGATAAAGATTGTCCTCCCCTACAATATGCCAGACAATGGCTTTTCCCCATCCATAATGACCTCTTGGCAAGTCATCCAAAACTCAAGAAAGTGATCCTCATAGAGAGTACGATCAATGACGAGGGAGGTGAAGTAGTTTGACAAAGCCAGAAAACGGTAAATCTTTGAGAAACTATCATCTTTCTTAGAGTTCAATAGAGCAACCTGGTTATGTTGCCTGTGAAGTTGCATGGAGAAGTCAGGGTTGTTTCTGAGATTTAGATTGGCCATTTTAAGAAGCTTAAGGGTGAAGGAAGATGAAGAACAAAGGCGGTTTCGGAGAATTTAGGTTAGAGGAATAGTGAAAATGAAGAAGATGGTGAAAGAGGAAGGAACCATTGGGTTTATATGTGAAAAGGATCTTAGAAAAAGTCAATGAAAGAGGAAAAAATTTGAAATCCGGAAGTTGGTCCCACCTCTGAAAAAGTAGTTTTCTTTTGCCCAAAAATTAGTTTTCTTGGAAGTCGAGAAATCTTACGAAGGTTATTTTGCTTTGGAAGTTCTTGAAGGAAAACTTCCGAAGGCAAATTGGCATCGCCAGATATTTCAAAGCTTTCTGGGAATTTTGCTTCGGAAGAGATTTAGAACTCAGTGTTTATTCTAAGGAGAGTAAAAACTTTCGAAGAAAAATTGCTTTCGGAAGAAAAAAATGTTCTTATAAAACATACAAGTACTTAAGTTGATTTTAAGCCTTGGGAGAAATTTTAGAAATTTCTTCCAAAGGTAAAACTACTTAAGTAGATATTTGTTTGATAAGATTTTACTTCGAATGAGAACAAGGGCTTATGAAGGTGATAAAATAGGCAACTTAGGACACACAGGTTTTAGAAATAATATGATTAAGTTTTAAGAAAAGCTACTCTAAGTTAATTATCCTAATAGCATATATAAGATATTTGAATCTTTGTTCATCAAAAGATTTGGTGAACAGATCAGCATATTGTTCATTTTTGTTAACTTTGACTAGTTTGATTAATCCCTTTTCAAAGTTATCTCTCATCAAATGATACCTGATATTGATGTGCTTTGTTCTTTAGTGCTACACAGGATTCTCCATGATTGAGATAGCACTATTGTTGTCTATGTCGATGGGAGTCTCCTTGAAGTTGAATCCATAGTCCAACATCTGATTTTGAATCCAAAGCACTTGAGCACAACAGCTTGCAGCAGCAATGTATTCATCTACAGTAGTTGATGCAGAGACACATGATTGTTTCTTACATTGCGAAGAGACTATCCTCCCACCAAGAAACTCACATCCCCCTAATGTAGACTTTGCAGTCATATTGCATCCACCATAATCACTATCTGTATATGCATACAAATTAAAGTCAGAATTTTTTGGATACCAGAGGCCAATTGTTGAGGCACCTTTGAGATATCTTAAAATTCTTTTTATAGTGATAAGGTGTGACATCTTGGGTTTGGCTTGATATCTTGCACACACACATGTGGCAAACATGATATCAGGCCTACTAGTTGTAAGGTACATTAGAGACCCAATCATAGCCCTGTAGAGATGTTCATCAACACACTCCCCCTTAAGATCAGGTCCAAGGGAGTGGTTTCTGGATATGGGTGTCTTAGAAACTTACAATCAGTCATGTTGAATCTCTTAAGTATGTCCTGAACATACTTTGACTAACTTATGAAGATGCCATCTTCAACTTGCTTCCCTTGAATTCCCAGAAAGAAATTGAGTTTCCCCATGGCTTTTCTTTCAAATCTATCCTTCATCAACTTCTTAAAGTCTTTGTAGAGCTTTGGATTGGTTGAACCAAAGACGATGTCATCAACATATACTTGAACTAGCATCAAGTCATTTCCTTGTTCTTTGATGAAGAGAGTTCAATCTATAGTACCCCTTCTGTATCCATGCTTGCATAGATGTTGAGATAGAGTCTCATACCACTTTCTTGGTACTTGGTGCAGCCCATAAAGAGCCTTATCAAGCATGCAGAAATAATCAAGATGATCAGGATCTGCAAACCTAGGTGGTTGTCTAACATACACCTTTTCATCAATCACTCCTTAAAGAAAAGCACACTTGACATCAAGTTGATAGACCTTCATGTTCTTGGATGCAACAAATGCCAAGAATATCCTAACAGCTTCTAGTCTTGCTACAGGAGCATAGACATCAGTGTAATCAATTCCTTCTTCTTGTGTGTACCCTTGAACAACTAGTCTGGCTTTGTTCTTGAGGAAAGTCCGCTATCATCCTTCTTATTCCTCAAACACCCATTTAGTCCCTATTGTTGTCTTCCCTTGAAGAAGAGGACATAGGTTCCAAACTTTTTGCATTTTCAATCGAAGCAGCTCCTCTTACATAGCCTCCACCTAACTTTCATCCTTTAGAGCGTCATCAATTTTCTTTGGCTATATTTGAGACATGAAACAGGAGTGAAGACAAACATTTGCATCATGGGTTTTTCCTCTTGTTCTTACCCCTGTATCAACATCTCCAATGTTGTTTGTGGAAGAGTGAGACTTGTGGATCCTTAGCTGGATTGAAGCAATGCAGGAAGAATTGCTATAATTCAAGAAGCAAGAAGTATGGCAACTGGTAGACCTTCCAGAAAGACAATACCCTATTAGTAGCAGATGGCTATATAGAAACAAAACTGATGATAGATGGATCGTGTTTAGATATAAAGCGAGATTAGTGGCAAAGGGATATACACAAGAAGAAGGAATTGATTATGATGAAGTGTTTGCACCTGTTTCCAGATTAGAAGCAATAAGAATCTTTCTCGCATATTATGCATCCATGAAGTTCACTATTTATCAAATGGATGTGAAGTGTGCATTCTTATATGGAAAGATTGTTAAAGAAGTCTAGGTGAGTCAACCACCTGGCTTTGAAGATCCAGATTTCCCTCATAGGGTATACAAGCTTGACAAAGCCCTGTATGGTCTTCAACAAGCTCCAAGAAAGTGGTATGAGACTCTATCATCTTTTCTTTGTGAAAATGGATATGAAAGAGGAAATATTGATCAGACTCTATTCAGAAAGAGAAGAGGAAAAGACATGTTGCTTGTCCAGATTTATGTGGATGATATTATATTTGGCTCAACCAACAAGCAACTCTGTAAAGACTTTGAAGACTTTATGCATTCAAAATTTCAAATGAGTGCAATAGGGGAACTCACTTTCTTTCTAGGGGTGCAAGTCCAACAAACGGCAGATGGAATCTTCATCAATCAATCAAAATACGTGGAAACAATGTTGAAGAAATTCCACTTTGCTTATTGTCAGTCTATCAGAACTCCTGTGGATACTAAAGTGAAGATTGGACCTGATCCAGAAGGCAAATCAGTGGATCAGACTCACTATCAATCTATGACTGGTTCACTTATGTATCTAATAACAAGTAGGCCTGACATCATGTTTGGTGTTTGTGTGTGTGCCAGATATCAAGCTGATCCTAAGGAATCTCATGTAAATGTTGTCAAGAGGATATTCAGATATCTTATGGGCAAACCAGCTCTTGGGTTATGGTATCAAAAGGAAGGAGACTTCAATCTCTATGCTTCCACTAATAGTGATTATGGAGGATGCAACTTCAATAGGAAATCCACTTGTGGTGGTGTCAATTTCTTGGTCCTAGACTGGTCTCCAGGCAGTGCAAGAAGCAGACAAACTATCTATCTCAACAGTAGAAGCTGAGTATATTGCTGCATCAGCTTATTGCTCTTAAGTTATCTGGATTCAAAACTAGATGATTGATTATGGTTTTAACTTCTTGCACACACCAATTCACATTGACAACACAGCAGCTGTTTTCATTACAAATAATCCACTTCAGCACTAAAAAACAAAACATATTGAAATCAAATATCACTTTTTGAGAGACTGTGCTGAAAATGGGTTAATTAAATTGATTCAAGTCCCCATTGAAAATCAATTGGTTAATTTATTCACCAAGGCATTTGAACCTAGTAGGTTTGAATTCCTAGTTCAATCAATTAGGATGATTAACCTTAAGTAAAACAAATCAATTGATCAACTAAAATTTATTATTAAAAATTATCAGAAAATCACAAAAAGAAGTCTATTTTGTTGAAGGAAAGAATATTTGGGAAGTGATATAATTACAGTCGTTATATCATTCACTATGCTTAATTTCAAAACTTGAAGGACTGTCATGACCTACCAGATATGTTGGTAGGCTCAACTTGGAAGAGAAGATACATGCAGTGATGAATTAAAATTTTATTCAATGGTGAAACACTCATCTCAAAGTACAGGTATGTATTGGCTTATCTGAGTGTATGTGTGTGTAGTCACCTAAACACACCAGGTAATGATACTTTATGAATCTCTTTCACCTACATCAAGTTTCATCTTTGTTTTGCTGCGTAAAGACCCGATGAAACATGCACATAGTGCAGATGTACTGATCCAAAAGATTCCCAATAAGGAACACATCCAAATTGGATGAATTTACAAAAGTAATACATTCCAAGAGAATGAACAAAAGAATCCAATCATGAATCACCTTCCAAAGTGAAGTGAAAAAATCCCAATGAGGATCATCATGAAAAGGATCAAAGTAAAAGAATCCCAATGAGGGTTAGTGAAAATGAGATCTCATAACCTAAGTAACCTGGTAAAGAAAGTTGTAAAAATGTTCTACCATACATTACATAAGGAGGTTGATCGTTCCATACTTTTGTGTGCAAGGTACATATTGAATAATTAAATCAACCAAAAACATGATAAATATCACATGCATTGAAATATCAACCTGGTATGAGTTTAAAAGGACAAACTTACCTTCAATCAACAAGTTCATCAACATGTCCATTTTATCATAAAGATTGCACATGTGTAATGTAAGATTGATATGATCCCAACAAAAGATATCATTCTCTTCATTATTAATAATCAAAATTAAATTTTAAATCTTTAAATTTTCTATCTTGATGTGGATATAAACTTTAGGGGGAGTAATTTTTTTTTTGACTAAGTGTGTATAAACATTTACTATCTTAAATTACTTTCTTAAACTTCAAAACAAAACAAAAAGGAAATGTTTGTGTTGGTGCAGAAGTTATACCATAGTATCTCAGCTTATGCAGATTCTTGGAAACATAAGAAGTCCAAGATAAGTGAAACAATGGGAACTTGCATCACCACTGACAAACGAGTCAATCCAAGCAAGAATTGACAACCCCATCAACAGTCAACAACTTCATAAGAGAATTCAATCAAAGACAATTCTTCATAACAAGAAAAACCAATACAGAAACAACATTAATCTTTGATTAAGTTCAAAAATTAATGCAGGTAAGTGCATTGGTTAATACGGGTGAAGGTAACCCATGCATATAACTAATGCGAGTAACTGTTTATGTCAAAGTGAAACTAATGCGGACAAAGAGTTTACTCTACCACATTAGAGTCTAACAAGTATACATTAAAAGTTTGAATTGTTAAAACCTATGCGTAACAAAAGTGTTCTACCCCATTTGTTAATGCGGATGGTAATTTCACTTCTGTATTTGTTTTACTCATCCGCACTTGTGGATATGTGTAACTTCAACACTTTATATGTACTTTCAAATGGAATAAACAAGTTCTTACTCTCTTTTGTCACCATGGATGATGATCAAGTAAATGTGAAAATTTTACTCTAGCGCATTCGCTACAGTGAGAAAATGCTGAACAAGTTTGATCAACCGCATTTCTATAGTGAGCAAATGTTGAACAAGTTTGATCAGCCACATTTGCTACAGTGACCAAATGCTAAACAAGATTGATCAACCACATTTGCTACAGTGCACAATGCTAAACAAGTTTGATCAACTGCATTTGCTACAGTGAGCAAATGCTGAACAAGTTCGATCAACCGCATTTCTACAATGCACAAATGCTGATGAACTTTGTTTTTCCGCATTTGAAATAGTGCAGAAATGCGGATTGGTGAAATGACAAGTATTCTAACTTCCGCATTTGCTATAGTACACAAATGTGGATGTCTACTCAGAAGTTTACTCTTCCGTATTTACAACAGTAAACAAATGCGGATCTCTAAAACCCTTCCGCATTTGCTATAGTGTGAACTAAAAATTGACCGCATTTGTTCTGAAACTTGTGAAAAACTTGTAAATGTTATTATCTGACCATTTAAAGCACGTTTGAAAGGTCATTTAATACTTTTCAACTTTGAGTGATTCTAAAGTGCAACGAGTGAAAACACATTGTTCATCTTCTTCAATCATCATCATTTTTAACAATCAAAGATCTTAGTTTCATCTATTTTGTCCTCATCTTTGATTCTACTCAACTAAAGTATCGAACAAAAGGTGAAAGATTCAACATTTTGTAACCTAAATGTCGAACACTCGGACTGATAATGAACTTAATATCCTATGTTAATGAAGAACATTCAAAATCAGACTGATTCTAAGAAAAGATGAATATTTTCGACTTCAATGAGCATGAAAACTAAGTAGAATATCAACCAACAAGAATATTTCATAACCATGTTAATCATATGAATAGAGGATAATGAACTCGACAATGTCAAAATCAATTCTTGAAATAAAATCTGATTAATAGTCAAACAACATCAAAAATCATCTCTTCAAACATGTAAAACAAAAATAGTTATGAATAATTCTTGAAAACATCAAAATTTGAAGTGACTCCTATACAACAGTATCTTTGACAATGAAAAGTTAACCTGATGAAGTATGCAAAAATTTAAAACACATACTTTCATCAATCTAACTCATATGCCTCTAATTCAGGGTAAATGTCTAATCTTACATGGAGCAAGCTCCATAAAGTTAGTGGTTATCTGGACCCTGATGTGCTTGAAGTAGAAGGACTTAGAGATATGATCAGATTTATCTCTACTACAAGAGTAGCACATGCCATCAAAGCTAGACCTATTATCCATGAAAGATATATTAGGTCATTCTAGAGTACTGCAGAAGTAAATGATGTAGATGGTTAAAAGACTTTAACAGGAAGAATTACTGATGATCATTCTCTGACCATCATAGAGCAAACTGTGAGATAGTGTCTATAATTTGGTGATGATGCTAACACTCCTATTAAGCTGAAAGATGAAGAAATTACATCTTTCTTTGTTGAAATTGGATATGAAGGAGGTTATGTGGGAAAGCTGATAGTGAAGGGCCAGTAGACTTACAACAGAGGTTTCTGATTCACCTCTTTCAACATTGTTTGTCTAAGAGAAAGACAGGTTGGAATGACATTCCTAAGATCACCTCTTCAGCCATATGTGCCTTATGCACCAACAAACCATTCAACATGTCAGCATATGTGTTCAATGGCCTAACCTCAAACATACAAGAAGCAAGAAGGCATATGTTACTGATGTACCCAAGATTTCTGCAATGTCTAATCCATGAATCATTCCCTAACCTTGTACCTGAAGGACCTACTTTAGACATTCCTCACTATCATGACAAGTCCTACAAGTATATCAAGAAAAGAGATCCAAGAAACTTCTACAGTCGAGCACACTCTCCTCTGTTACCATTGATGCTTCAGTTGAAGAGCCAATAGAAGAATAGGAGGCTCCTGGTGATAAGCCCATTCAAGAAGAAGTACCAGCCGCTCAAGAACAGCAAGTTGCTGATGAGCATGTTGAGGAAAGAGTTGAAGGTCATAGGTCAATGTCACCCCAGGTGGATGTAGGGAATGATCTTCAGACTGGACCTCATGTTTATTACAAGGCATATCCTTTTGTACCATCACCATTACCATCAACCCACAGATCACCAATTACTTCACTTCATAGATCACCTATCACATCACCACTTCATAATCATTTATCCACCTATATCTCCACTTCATCACTCTCCTATATCACCAACCATCCCCTTCCAATACTGAACCAATTGAGTTTGGAGATTCCACTAGCTCATCTCAGAAATCCAAATCATCTTCTGATGTGGAGGATCACCCTAGCCAAATGCTCGTAAAGAAAGCCACTTCTGAGGTTGCTCCTTTAGAAGGCTATGTTGAATATGGTGTTAACAAACCACATGAGAAGGACGAGTTAATATTTAAACTTATGCAAAAGGTGGCAAAGATGGAAAGATTGCTCAACAGAAGAGCTAGCATCATACAAGACAGACTTTTAGTGCTTTATGTGAAAGAAAATGAGTTGAAAGAGTTGAAAGAAAGATATGAGACTGAAAAGAAAGAAAAAGAAAAGGAGATTGAGAACTTAAAAGCTGCTCTTCAACAATCAAGGGATGAGATAAGTGGTCATGTTGTCACTTTATCCATTCAAACAATTACAGTGGAAGAGCAGGAAGAATTAATAGAAGAACAGGCTGAAATCATTCTTAATATGCAAAATCAAAATGAAAGCCTAAGCAAAAGAGTCTCTGATCTTGAAATGTTGATTGAAATTAAAAGAAAAGCTGAAGCAGAAATGAAAGATGATGAGAAGAAAAGAGATGTGGATAGTAAGAAGGAAACTTCCTCTGAAAGTTCATCAATAGAGAGTAGTAATGACTCTCCTCAAGCTAAGAAGATGAAACTTTCTAAGACTGAAAAGGAAGAAGAAGCAAGCAAGTCAAAAAATGAAGAGTCTAGCTTGGAAATGGTTGTATATTCAGAAAAATCACCTGATACTCACTCTAAAGAATCTGAATATAGTGATATGATCAAAGCTTTAGACATCTTCATAGCAGATGAATTCATCTTTGATGATGATTTCTGGGACTTGATAGGTGAACGGAGGACAGTTGCTGAACCAATTGTTGTTATTCAACAATCTCTTGTCCCTCTTGAGAAGGAATTGAGCATGCAACTGGTGCCTGCTGTGTCACTTACTGAAGAACGAAAGGAGCTAATCAAAAAATTATTTGAAGAGCAACAACAAAAGGAAGAATCAGCTGCTGCCATCACAAAACAAGAACAACCACTTGCTAAAAAATTGCCTCAAGAAACTAAACTTCCTGAAACCTCTTCTAGTGCAAGAATGCAAACATATACAAGAAAGAGGAAGTACTTAGCTAAAAAAGCAAAGGGAAAAAGGCCTATAAGTCATGCTGAAGACTTCATCCGGATCATATCCATCATTGATCAAGAACATGGCTTTCACCATTAGATCATCAGTCTGTGCCTTTTTCACCATTTCTTCCATTGATCTTTCTTTCTTTATTGGGCTCTCAACTGCTATTGGTTCATCAACCAAATAGCCTCCTTCTTCCAAGTCTACAAAATCAGCTTTCCTTTTTAATTGAGCCTCAGCTTTTTCATGTTCTTCTAAGAATTCAGCTATAGTTGCAATGCTTCTTGGATCATCCTTTTAGTTTTTATTTATTGGCTCTTTTGGTAATATGGGGGCCTGCACAGACTGAGTACCTTGTGTAGGGGTTTGTTTGGATCTTCTTTGGTAGGTGAGGGTGATTTGTGGCTATTTTAGTGGTTGAGAGGTAGAAGGTGTGGGTTCAACACTAGCTTGTGTTACTAGGTTGTCAGCTTAAGCAATGAGCTCTAACATTTTGGGGACATGGGTTGTTTCTACCCCAGAGAAGCCAACAGTTGACTTCTTCAATATTTTAAATATTTCGGGCTTCATCTGTCCTAATTTAAGAATATTATATGTTTCCTTTAACTGTGAGCCCAGTTCACAGTTAAGAATGTGTTGAACATATCTAGGAAACATATAATGCTCTAAGGAGTCCAAATTAGAAAGCAAATTTGTATAAACAAACTTAGAGTACCTGAACTTGACCGCTTGAACCATCCCATGCATTATGAAAGAAAGATCTTCAGGAATCTAGTCCTATCCCCCATGCTTGTTAGACAAGCTATGGATGACCTCATGAAGTGAGTACTTCCACTAGGAGGAGACCTTCCCTTTCCTGAAGGTCTTGACAGAGAAATCCCTTCATAGCCCATCTGTTGAAAGGTGTGGTTAACAGCTTCTTTGGGAAAGAATAATTCATTTTCCTCATCATCCAACTGAAGGAGGGTGTTGATTATGGCTGGAGTGATAAAGATTGTCCTCGCCTATACTATAGCAGATAGTGCCTTCTCCCCATCCATGATGACCTCTTGGCAAGTCTTCTAGAATTCTAGCAAAGGATCCTCACAGAGAACGGGATCAATGGTAAGGGAGGTGGAATAGTTGGACAGAGCCAAAAACTAACAAACCTCTGAGAAATGAGGATCTTTCTCAGAGTGCAACAGACCAACCTGATTGTGCTTCTTGTGTAACTGCATGGAGAAGTAAGGGTCATTTCTATGGTTGAGGTTGGGCAGTTTAGAAAGCTTAGAGGTGAAGGAAGTGAAGAAACAAAGATAGTTTCTGAGAATTTTGGGGAATTTAGGTTTGGGAGTAAATAAAGATAATAAAAAATATGGGGAACCGTTAGGTTTATATATGAAATGGATTTCAGAAAAAGTTAATGAAAGAGGATAAACTTTGAAATCCGGATGT
>BJCM01267699.1:0-18512 GCA_018326385.1 Flaveria bidentis
GGACAACAGAATAATTGCTTGATCCTCGTCTTCGATCTTTATGCCAATATTTTCAAGATCCATGATGATCTTATTAAATTCATCAACATGATCTTCAATTGACTTACCAGCATCCATCTTGAAGGTGTAGAGTCTTTGTTTCAAGAACAACCGATTTGCCAGCGACTTAGTCATATACAATGACTCAAGCTTTGTCCAAATCCCCGCCGCAGACTTTTCCTTCTGCACTTCTCGTAACACCTTGTCTCCAAGACTCAAAATGATTTCACTGTGGGCTCTTTCCATGATCTCCTTCTTCTTTTCCGGCGCAAGACCCGCAGACAACTTATCTTCACCACTGAGCGCATCAACTACACCGTTGTGCACCAGAATCGCCCGCATCTTCACTCGCCAAAGACTGAAATCATTCTTCCCAGTAAACTTCTCGATTTCAAACTTTGTCGTCACCATCGTGATTTTTCCAATTCTTCTTCCAGTGATCAATCGAACCAACTTATCGAATGCGAGCCCTTAACCGTGACTCTCCACCGTGGCTCTGATACCAATTGTTATTGAAAACACCAATTGATCAACCAAATTGAATGAATCTTATTAAAGAAATCAAGAATCAATATGAACAACAGAACTGAATTACAACAAGCTTCGGAAGAAATTCCCACTGCTTGAACTAACTACCAATTAACTAATTCACCCTTTCATACTAACAGACAACTATGTAACATTGTCAAAACTAGTCCCTCAATGTTTAAAACATGACTTTACTTAACAGTTTTCTTTTGGAGCGTGCTAATTATCGCGAATCAACCGAATCTTTTTTACATATAGCACAAAGAGAGGAAAAATGTTGTAATGCGTTTTTCATCATGTTTCTACTTACCTTGCATTTTTAGAAGTTGGTTTTAGTTTCGCTAAATGTTAAAACAATTCAAGATTCATCTGAACGACTTGTTATTTTGCAGGCAAAAAGAATAACACAAGACTAGTTGTGATAATAATAACCGTTATTGTGATTGTCACCATCACTTTACTTGGTATCGTTATTAGATTGAGGAAGAAAAAGCAAACAATGCCTCCTCTACCCTTCATAAGTACTCAGAAAAATAATACTACTAGTGGTAAGGATTAATCATTTATACTCGAAGCAATAATTAGGTGCTGTTACTAAAACCAGTGGTTTTATAACCGGACTGAACCGACTGGTCAAACTATGAATTGATCATAAAACCGGTTCAGTTGTTTGTACATAGATAGTTTTTACTTGAATCGACTGATTACTGGTCGGACTAGTGAACCGGACTTGGTGGTCAGATTGTATTTTAAAACTTCTTTTTTTTTCTTTCAAAATCTTATTTTTTTAATTATTTTAGCAAATCTTGATACATATTTTAGTTCTTTAAGTCTTAATATTGTGTTAAAAATGTAAATCTATCTAAAAACATATTGTATTTTATATCATATTTTACTCTGTATATATATAAATAATATTAATATATTTTTATATATGACGTCATTTGTTTCGACTGATTTGATGTAGTGTCTGGTTTTAAAAAATTAGCTAAAACTCCAACTAACATATTTTACTTAAACAACATACCATTTGTTTGAACAACATATTGTCACGAAAGCAACTTCTAACTCGTCGTTTCTTTCTAATAGCTGAAACTATGGATATTGGCACAATAGAATCATTGCAGTATGATTTTAGTAGAGTGAAGGAAGCAACAAATAATTTTTCTGAGGAAAATAAGCTTGGACGAGGTGGTTTTGGAATAGTTTACAAGGTACAGCCAATCGATATTTAGTAGTTAGTAATAACACAACATTCTCAAGTTTATTTAAATGAAAGAGAAGGAGAGATGAAAATTTAAAAGTTAAAGAAAAGCAGAGAAAGAGAAATATATATTATTTTATTTTTTTGTTAGAGTTCAAGAAAAGAAAAAGAAAAAAAGAAATAAAAATGTTATGTGTTATCTGATTGTGACGAAAAAAGAGAAAAGAAATTTATGTTTTTATTTCTATAACCATTCAGTTGTACGATTAAACTATATTGTAAGGGTTAAATGGCAAAATGGAAGATTGTTAAAAAGTTTCATTTATCTTCCTTATGCTTCAGAAGGAAAATCAGAAAAGAAAGTTATTGAAAAATCTTCTTTACAATTCCTTTCACTTCTTTTATTAAAGACTTTGGAAAACAAATATTTTTTATTTTTTCACTTCCTTTCATTTATCTCTCATTTATCTCTCAGAAAAACTCGAAAACACAATGTTAACAAATATAATATTCAGGGCAAAATGGATATAAGTTGCGTACTTCACAACTAAGAGATTAATAGTTTAAATTAGATGACACATGATAGTAAACATATCCTAAAAATCTAGTAACTATTAAAATATAAATACATTAGTTGCACCTACAATTGTTATACAAAAAAACGGTTGAGATTTAAGAGTGAAATTATTAAGCATAATTTTCTCACATGAAGGTAAAATTAGAAAGAACTTACAATTGTTAAATTTTATCAAAATACCATAATTTCTAAATGTATACAACTTTTTATAGTATGTTTTTAATTTAGTTACACTATAAAATCAAGTATTTTATTTTCTTTAATTTGAATATAGCCTTGTTATATGTTTTCTTTTCTAAAAGTATCAATTACCTTATAAAAAAACTTATGTGGTCTATGTATAAGTTGATGATTAATATTCTGTATAATTATTATAACTTGTGTAATAATCATATAACTTGAGTAATTATTGTCGTGCATAATTATAAACATAAGTTGTGTAACTATAAACATAACTTTTTCAAATATCAAATACTTGATAAGAACTATCAATACCACTGGGCAACAAGCCATTTCTTGAGAAAAGAAAGTGCATAGAAAAATTATATAAATTTAAAAGGTATAACAAATTATCGTCTGCACTTTTAAGTGTAGATAAGTTGTTGCTTGCAAGAAGTTAAAATCTCATATCTTTTTCTTTTTAACTATGAATGTTATATTTTTTAATAATTTTATACGTTTATGAATTTTTAGTGTTCAAAGTTGATGTGTCAGCTCGTAACAAGAGTGAAGAAATAATATTTTGTTGTTATCATTAATAATCATTATAATACTTATGGATTGGTTCATATACTATCGTATGATGTTTAGGGTAGGCTTGAAGATGGTAACCAAATAGCAGTAAAGAGACTAGCTTTGGATTCCGGACAAGGTGACCTAGAATTTAAAAATGAAGTTTTGTTGGTGGCAAAACTTCAACATCGTAATTTGGTTCGGCTACTAGGTTTCAGCGTAGAAGGAAATGAACGACTTCTCATTTACGAGTTCTTGCCGAATGCAAGCCTTGATCAATTCATATTTGGTGAGTTAGTAAGAGTATACCATCTTTTGGATAGTATTACAACTAAATGCAACATTTGGGAAGTTCATTATTTAAAGAAGTCCAATTTTAAAATGTCATAAATAAGTTCATAAAATACAAAGTTATGAGGTTCGATACATTTAATGTGGGTGGAAAAGAAAGTTTTTATGTATTGAATATTTTATCACACCAACTAAATGATGGTATTTGTAGATCCAACTAAACAAATACTTCTTGATTGGGAAAAGAGATATAGTATCATCAAAGGTATTGCAAAGGGATTATTGTATCTTCATGAAGATTCACGACTAAGGATAATTCATCGTGATATGAAGGCAAGTAATGTTTTATTAGATGAACAAATGAATCCTAAAATTGCTGATTTTGGCATGGCGAGATTGTTTAAAACCGAGGAAACTGAAGGAGACACGAACCGAATTGTTGGAACTTAGTAAGTACACTACTTTTAGATTAAGTATATTAGTAAAATGTTATTGTAGTTTTTATTTAACTATAACTCATACAAAACTATGTTAGGGTCATGAGTACTTGATGCATAGAAGCATAACATGGTGTGTTTAATCGAGGCTGAGGTAAGGAGTCGTAGTTGGGGGTGACATTTTTAACATAGGACATGGTAAAACTTCTGTAAACATTTTAGCAGGATTAGCTTTAGTTCTAACTTGCTCTACTTTAACCTCTTTAGAATTAACATCTCTAATGGAATGGAGCTTCACATTGATGTGCTTAGTATTTTCATAAAACACTATTCAACTTGCTCCATTTTAACCTCTTTAGAATTAACATCTCTAATGGAATGAAGCTTCACATTGATGTGCTTAGTATTTTCATAAACACTATTCATTAATAAATGAACATCCCCTTTGTTATCATAAAATACCAAAGTATCCATCAGTTGCACAGAGAAACAAGCACAAAACCTTTATGCCAAATTGACCAAAATCACCCATACCACCAGATTTCTTTGTAAACCCCCCTAAATCCACACCATGACGCTTAATACCACACAAATAACTTAATATCCATTCTACATCCTAATATGCCTTACTCGGATTTGACAAGAACCTACTCTGAAACTGACAACATACTAATTGCTAGGTCTGGTGCAAACTATTACCTACATTAGGCTACCAACAAGATTACCATATAGAACCTTTTTCATACAAAACCTATTTTGTATCATGTTTAGGAGAGTCTATAGCAGAAACTTCAAAATGTGTATCCATAGGAGTCTTGACTACTTTGCATTCTACCATCCCAAACTTGTTAGAATTTCATGAACATATGGGCTCTGAGTCAACTTGAGCTACTTTAGACCTTTATCTTTTTATAATTTCCATACTAGAATCTTTTTATTATCTCTTAGCAATTCCATATTAAATTCTTTTTCAACATTTGCCTGGCATTTAGCACCCGATTGTTCTTGTATGTCTTTCTTAGTTGGGTCCTTTTCCCTCATAGGTTTAGAAGGACAAGGATCAGGACTCTCTATTGGATCAGAAAATGAAGTTGGTTGTAGTCCAACACTAGGTCCAGGTTGTGTTGTCTCTTGTGGTTCAACCTTGGTCTCAACTTCAGGTGTAGCTTGACTGGGTTTAGAATACAAGTCAATGAGCTCACCCTTTATAATCTTCTACTTGATCATCCTAATGGTCTCATTCATGGTGGATAAATACAATGGACCAAGCCTCCTTCTGAAGAATCCATACGACTTCTAGAAGCTTATCATCCTCTGCCTATCAGTAGACTTCTTTAGACTCTTTTGGATGTTGGTTCTTGACTTTACAGCTTCCGTCATATTCCTCTTAGCAACTTTTGGTTCCTTCATTACTTATTTCCTAAGTTGCTTGAGGAACTCAAATTCTATATACTTGTAGGACACAGGAAGAAGTGCATATGCCTAATAAAGGCCTATGGCACTCAGGTAGTTAATCATATTTTTTCTACCTGCTTCATTGTCTACGTGTGGTTGTTGCTCAGTTGCCATAGCCTCTATCTTAGGGATTTCTTGAACTAGGGAGAGAGTGGGAGCTTGTTTGTAAAGTCTATTCCTTCTTCTTTCTTCTTTAATCTTGAGGAGCAGTTCTGCATCCTTTGCCTCCTTTCTATTCTTTGACAGCTCAGTGTCAACCAATTCATTTAACTCTTCTAAAGGAAGAAAAACGAGTTCATCAATGTTGTAGTTTTTGGTCCCCAAGGAATTTAATCTGGCTGCTCTTAATTCATCATCTTGAGTGTTTGGTCTAGGGGTAGCCTTGATTGTAGCTTCCATGAAGCATAGAGACTCACTTGAACTCTCTCACCTTAGCTTTTCCTTCCTTTCTTTCTTCTCCTCATCAATCTCCTTAAGAGTCAACTTCCTTTTCCCTTTGTTAATCACATGCTTTGATGACTCAGGGTGGAGAGAGCTTTAGCCTGTATTGCTTGGCTCAACACTTGAGCTCTAGCAGGAAAGAGGTTTTGAAGCACCTTCACTAGTCGGTGCCTCACTGAGGGTAATAGGTGCTGAAGCAGTTCCTATCTCAAGGTTCAAAACCTCAACTACTGGGCCTTCAGTCAAGGTTTCCCCTTTGAAGCTAATTTTGGGTTCTACCTTAATATCTAGTTGACCAATAGTCTTCCCTGCTAGCCTCTGTCTATATAATTTGGTTCTTAATTTGAACTCTTCCGACACCCCTGTCTTGAATCCTATTAACTAACCTTGCAGCTTGCCTATTTTGACTTGGGTTGGTAAATAGAAGGTTAATTAGATAGGTGCTTTCATAGAGTCTCAGGTTGGAAAAGTTAAAAAAATTATTTTGTTCCTGAGACCTAGAGATTACCACGACTCTTCTATCAGTGTCATACCTTTATCCCATAATTTGATTCTCAAAAGGATGAGATTGGGTAGGCATAGCCCTTAGAATACCCATCTCAAATAGACTTTGTATGAGTGAGTCCACATGAATATGAACCTGAGGAGGTTGCTAAGTATGAATAATTGCAAGTGAGGGTGGTGAATCTTCTATGTCCATACTCTAAGAAGAACTCACAGGTTTTTGTGATTGTATGTAGGGCTTTCTCCCTTTTTTGGTAGCATCCCCCTCTTGCATAGGTGAGCTATATGTTAGGTCCACTACATCCACAAGTTCTTATGGCCCTGGTTGAGTCCTCCTAAGTTGTCTCCTAGCTGACTTTCCTTGATATTGGTGATCTCAAGTTACTGGAGATTGACCCTCTTTTGTAAAATAGTCACATGAGATTACAGGTGACTAAGCTTTGAGTATAAATAGGTGAAAGCTTTAGTCAGTTTGTGCGCATTTAGTTTCAGACCCCTCTTATCTTTATCAAAAGAAACATGGGGGATGAGGGAATAGGACCAAGTTCTTCTTCCTCATCACCATCACTAAGTTCTTGGCTGTTGGGTTTCCCCTGCATTATGACAGCTTCAATTGAAGTGTCAATGGGCTGGGTTGCCATGGTTGAGGTCTCAAAGATGTAATCACTTGCAGAAGTGAGAACCTCTTCCATATGGACATCCTAAATAGGTTCAGGAAGATCCATCTCAGTTGTGGGTGGATGATGTGGCCTAGACATAGGTGAGTGAGGAGCACTCATATCCTATTGAGCAGGGGAGGAGAAGAGAGACTCATGCTACTCAATGAATCCCATGTCTTAATCATCATAGAATTCAAGGTTGAAAAATGGTTAGTTAAGGTCTAGAGGCTGGGGATGGTAGCTTTCCTCTGAAGCTTGTTCACTATACTTTTAAGACTTTGAGTGAAGGCTAAAGGTTGGTGTTGGTGTAGTGAGCTCATCAGGGTGAGCTTGAGAAACCTCAACACTGATCATTAAAGTTATGGGAGTTGTTTGCTCCTTAAGGGAAGTGGGAGCTATAGTGTCCACTTCCTCCTCATGGGTGAAGATATAGGGGCTTGCACAACTTGAGTAGCTTGTGAAGGGGTTCGTTTGAATCTTCTTGTGTCGGAAATGGTAATTTAGGGATGTGTGGGTGGTTCATAGGTAAAAGGTGTGGTTTTAACACTAGCTGGTGCTGCTAGGTTGTCACCTTAAGCAAATAGCTCTAACATTTTGGGGACTAGGGTTGTTTCGACCCCTGAGAAGCTAAAATGGCTTTCTCATTGTCTTAAAGATGATGGGTTTCATCTGTCCCTGTTTAAGAGCATTATCTATTCCCCTTAACTATGAGTCCAATTCATAGTTAATAATGTGTTGTACATATCTAAAAGACATGTAATATTTTAAAGAGTCTAAGTTAGGAAGCAAATTTGTATATACAAATTGAGAGCACCTGAACTTGAACAACTAGTCTGGCCTTGTTCTTGATGACAAGTCCTTTATCTTCCTCCTTGTTCCTAAAAACCCATTTGGTACCTACGGTGGTCTTCGCTTGTGGAAGAGGACTTAAGTTCTAAACCTTTTACTTTTTGAATTGAAGTAGCTCCCCTTGCACTACTTTAACCTAACTATCATCATTCAAAGCTTCATCAACTTTCTTGGGCTCTATTCGAAACAAGAAAAAGAGTATAGACAAACACAATTTTTTCATGGGTTTGTCCTCTTGTTCTCACCCATATGTCAACATCTCCAATGATGTTTGTGGTGGGGTGTGACTTGTGGATTCTTAGTTGAGGAATCACAACAAGTTAATTAGACAGGTCCAAATTTATGAAATTCAGATCCAACAATATAGTGTCACCCACCACATTAGCACACTTATAAGAGAAGCTTGTTCCAATGAATGTATAATATCATTGATGTTGTTTTCCATAGAGTGGTTATCAGCATCAAGAAATTTTTGATCACCATCACCACCTCCATTTTCTCAAACATTAGAAGTTCCTTCATTTGAGTTTTGTGCCTCTTAGCTGGAATTTGTTGGCACCTCAAATGTATCAGCTGAATTTGTCATGCTTGTACTAAGTAGTGTTCTTGCTTGGTTTTCTTAACTTAAATCTTGGGTCAGAATATTCTATTGATAAGAAACCTGTAGATCCTGAAACATTCTCACAAAAATTTGTTAAAATAGTTGGTAACTAAATCAAGAACAAACAACCAATCAGGACCAAAAACCTTTCACACTAGGCGTGTGCTCATTGAAGGTCACATTGGCTGACTCCTCAACTACTCTAGTTCTGAGATTGTATACTCTATAAGCCTTTACTTCGGAAGAGTATCTGATGAAGTGTCCATCATATGATTTCTTAGCAAATTTCACTACTTGATCTTTGGTATTAAGATGGTGCAAGGACATCCAAATGATCTGAGGAACCAATAAAAGGTCTCCTCTTTTGCCATAACTCATAAGGAATCTAACCATAAGTCTTAACCACTAAAACTCTGTTCCTCACATAGCAGGTAGTGTTGACTGCCTTTGCCCAGAAGCTGACAGGTAGTTTAAAGTCTTATAATATGGTTTTTGCATCTTTAATAAGTGTCACATTTATCCTCTCAGCAACACTATTTTGTTGAGGAGTCCTAGGAGCACTATATTGTCTTGTGATACTTTTTTATCATAAAATGTATTAAGGATTTGGTTCTTAAACTCTATTCCTTGATCATATCTTATGGTCTTGATCTTGTGATCACATTGATTCTCAACTTTCAGAATGAAGTTCTTCAAGATCTCTGGAGTCTCGTCCTTAGTTCTAGGGAAGAAGGAACAAGTAAATCTTATGAAATCATCTATGATCACCAAAGAATATGAGGTCTTTCCTAGAATCATTACACTAGTGGGGTCAAATAGATCCATAATAAGTGTAGGGGTGTAGTGATGGAGTTTTTTTCCTTTGGCTTGTGTCACCTTGTAGTGCTTCCCTTTCAGGCATGCAACACAATGGCCATCACTTGTAAACTTTTTCTTTGGCATTCCAGTTACAAAATTATTCTTAATTAATTTATTTATGTTTTTAAAGTTTACATGACATATTATTTTATGCCAAAGAAAACACTTATCACTATTTGCTTTATATAGAAAGTAAGAAATTTCTCTTGAAGGGGATGTTTCCTACAAATCTATCTTTTACATGTTCCCTTTCCTAGGGGCTCTGAGTAGGATATGCTTTTAAGGAATGACAACCCTGGGCTTGAGAACAATGCACTCATTCTCAGTGAAAAGTATGTTGTGTCTCTTATCAAAAAATTAGGATACACTTAGTAAATTGTATATAAGCTTCTTAAAAAGGTTTACATTCTCAATGCTGAGCTTATCATTTGTGATCTTGCCCCTTCTAGTAAAGTAACCACCTGAATCTCCACCAAAAGCAATTGGCCCTCTATCAATTTTCTCAAAGTTTTAAAGCAAAGAGCTATTGCCTGTCATGTAACTGGAACAACCACTATCAATGATCCATATATATTACTTTTGGTCTTTAGCTATTCCTACACATAAAGAGATGGTTAGTTACATTTGGAATCCCAAGCCTTATTAGTCTTGGGATTGTCATGAAGACCATCCAACAGTAATTGATCCTATATTCAGACTTTGAGGATCATAAGGTGTTATTGATGAAGAATTTTCAGTCATATGGTCTTCCTTTATCTTCCACACCATCTTTGGAAGATTAGACTTTACCTTTAATACTTTGGAAGTTTTAATAAATTCAGAAGTTTTAGAGACTAGACTTTTGGAAGAGTTTGCATCCACTATAATAGACTTCAGTACTTTAGAAGCATTCCTTTCTTTTGAGACCAAATTTTCTTCCGAAGGCTAGTTTTCACATGTCTTCTTCTTTACTTTGGAGCTTCCGAAAGGAAAAGACTTTCCTTATGAAGCTATATTCTTCTTCTTCTTCTTAAAAGTTTTCTTCTTCATCATGTGGATAGTACTTTTGGAACTGTAGAGGCAATCCTTGGTAAGATGAGAAGTACTACCATATATGGTGCAATCATCTGACTTCCTTCTAAGAGTCTTCTTTTAAGTAGAAGGCTGAACTTAATCAATTTTCACTTCCATCTTCATATTCATAGATGATGCAACAAGCTTCTTAGGGTGAGGCTTGCTCTTGAAGCTGGATAGTTCAGGTTATGTAGCAGTGGTGCACAACTGATCAAGTTTCTTTTCTTCATAAGGAAGAGTTGTACATGAACTAGAACTCCTGGTGCTAGAGTCCATAGTCAAATATTTATCCTTTACCACCTCAAATCCTATAGATACAAAGACTTGTTTCTGCTTGGAGTTGAAGGTAGCCTTGATCACTTAAGCCTTCTTTGATATTCTCTTGGCTGCTCTGATCAAATTCTTCCTTTTGGACTTGGTCATCCTTGATTCTTTCCTCTCCTTATGAGAATAATGACCTTTTTTTGGATGATCTTCTTCACTTATTTCAGATCCATCCTTCATTATCTACTCTTCATCTTCATCCTGTTCTTGAATGTGGTCTATAAGGGGAAGCTCATGTTGGCAAGTTTCACACCTTGGAGATCTTACAGATAGTAAAGTGTGTAGAGGAGCTATCTCAGTAGATCCCAGTTCCTGCTTATTCTAATAACAAATATTTGCATGTAAGGATGATGATATAACGTTCTTGAAGGTCTCTTCTTCAAGAACACATTTTTCTGCCCTAGCTTTGCTGATCACAAGATCAGCCTGCCATTTAGTTAACTTGGTAATGAGTTCTTTGATTTGAGCCCTGTAGTTGGCATGTTCATGCTTAAGAGTTGAAATTATTTTTTCTAGATCTTCTATCTTAAGTTTGTAATCACTTTCAGCTCTTTTAAAATAAGCTTTCTAAGATGTTTAAGGACTCAAGGTCAGATCTTATCTCCAAGTTATAGGACATGTATCTATTAACTTTAGCAATACATTTAGGAATACAAATATGTTCTAATACCTTGGCTTTTTCATGATCAGCCATCAATGCTTGGTTTGGAGATGCATCTTCAACCTAAAAGCTCTAGTTAAAGTCTTCTTCTTCAATAGCAATTATAGCTTGTTGCTTAGGCTTCTCTGTCTACAGAGCTCCTTCAGTATAGTTTGGTTTGGATTGTTCTTGGACAATATTTGTCCTTGGTGCCTTGCACTCTCTAGAAAATTGTCCTATTTGTTTATAGTTGTAACACTTCACCTTACTTTTATCTAGCCCAAACTTTCCACTGGTTGCATTACTTAGAAACTTTCTGCCTGTCCTTTTATAGAACTTCTAGGCTCTGTGTGTGAGAAGAGCCATCTGTTGGATTATCTCCATGTACTCTAGATCATCCGAAGGATGCAATCCAAGTCTTCAAGAGTGAAGAGAAAGTTTCCACTGCTTTCATTAGTAGACACAAAGGCTTGAGAAGAGTTTGTCTCTTGAAATGAGCTTTCTTGGATGTAGCTCTCCCTTGGTGTCTCCGGGAAGGTGCTGAAAGGACCCTTTTATGAGTTTCAGGGTAGCAGATGAGATGATGTTGTGGTTTTCTGCCATCCTGTTCAACCACATGGAGGATTGAACTCTGTTGATTGTTGGAGTTGCAAGATGGATTTTGTATGTTCATTTCCATCTGGTATCCACTAAGGATACCATACAACTCAGTGACAGTAAGGGTCTTGAGATTTTTAATCCTTTTAATGACCATACAATAGTGTGTCCATTGTCTGGGAAGAGAAGACATGAATTTCCTTACAATGTCCTTGTTCTCAAGAGTTACTCCAACATCCTATTAGAGTATCCACGATCTCAACATACCTAAAGTATTGGTGAGTCATGGTTTCACCTCTCTTGAACGTGAAATTCTCAAACTGCTACTTCAAGAGGTTTTTATTATTTTCTTTTGCTTCATTAGACCCCTCATACATAAGCTTCAATGCGTCCCATAGTTTCTTAGTAGTTTTACACTTCTTGAAGACTCTATATATATAGAGTTTGGAAGAGTAGTTTGGAGGGCGGTCATGCTTTCTGATCTACATAAATCTTCTTCCATTCTTCTTCTAAGTAGTTAGCTACTTTCTTTACTATCATTCTACCACTACCAGCAACTAAAGTAGTACATGTTACATGAGGTCCTGAGACAACAAATCCCCACATCATGTTGTCTTGAGACTTGATGAAGTCTTTCATTCTTTGGCACCAAGTATCAAAGTTATTAGGATTGTTCAGTGGAGATTTTTTCATAGTACCGGTTTCCATATTAGCCTTGGTAAGAGCTGCCATTTGAGTTGTTAAGTGTTTTGTGAAACTGAAGGGATTTAAGATGGTGAGATCTTACAAAGCCTAAAAAGCTCTGGACCGTTGAAGGAGGGTCAATGCAATAGTTTCAAAGTGAGGAGAGCCTTAGAACACTTAATAGATCAAATAGTGGACCGGGTTTATGTTGATGATAATATGGACACAAGTAAATATAAGACCGAACAAGAACAAGAGCTAGAACAATATAAACCCGGTCCACTATTTAGTTTCCTTCCTTATATATAACAGAGTCGTAGCCTAGTATAAATAGATAGTAGGAACCTTGTTAGCTTTTCCTTCCTTATATATAACAGAGTCGTGGGACTAACCCCAAACTCTTTATGTTCAAGTTCTTTTTAATATTAAATCTTGGCTTCCAACTACACCTTGAATCTCTCCCTATTATATTATAGTTTAATAGTTACGAGAAAATGCAGTATAGAGTAATATTATATAACTAGTTAAATATTCATACGTTACGGTAGTTGAATAAAAATTGTATAATAGGTTATGTATATACAATCTTATATATATCATAGATAACATATTATAACGAGACATTTTTATTAGAAACATGAACTAGTGATTTACCTTCATGTGTTATTTATATTTATTTTTGAATGACCAATGAATAATTTTTAAGTCCGGTTATCAGGGTAAACTCAATGGCGAAAGGCCACCCACGCCTGCGAACACAGACAACACTGGTGACCCGACTCGCTCATCATGTGTTATTTATATAACATGACAAGTCTATATCATTATAAAGTAATCATGATGACCGTTAAGTAACCTGTTCCAAAAATGAATTTCAATATTAATATTCAAGACATGTAACTGTGTGTAAGTGCTAACATTTTGGTCATGTACTATAACAGTGGTTATATGGCGCCTGAGTATGCTATGCATGGACAATTTTCTGTAAAGTCGGATGTCTTTAGTTATGGAATCTTAATACTAGAGATGATAACTGGTCAAAAGAATCAATGTTTTAAAAATGGAGACAAGAGAAAAGATCTTCTTAGCTTCGTAAGTATCCACCTTTCCTATGAAATTTGAAAGACACATCAAGGGATCGGTCATAATGTTATGAGGAATTAACTCCAAACTCTTAACTTTCCTTCTAGTATATGACTTATAAAAAAAATGTTAATATATATTAGGCGTGGAAAAGCTGGAAGAACGAGACGGCGTCACATCTAGTCGATCCCATTTTGAAGCAGGGATCAGGTTCATTGCGCGACATCATTAGATGTATCCACATTGGGTTATTATGTGTTCAAGAAAAAGTTATCGATAGGCCAACCATGGCTTCAGTTGTTCTTATGCTTAATAGCTTCTCAATGACACTTCCTATACCAGCAGCACCTGCATTTTTCATGGGTAGTAACTTTGATCCTGAAGTGCCACTTCTACAAGAGTATAGTTCTTTGACAGGGAGCGGTGGTTTACGATCATCCCAATATTCTGTAAATGAAGTGTCAGTATCAGATTTTGTTCCAAGATAAGTATTTAGAATGCAGTTGATATGCTGCAAATACATTTTATGGTTTCCACTAAGAACTAGTATTATTTTTTATTACATGTTGAACATAAGGATGTATTATGTATATTTGGATTTTCTTATGTAGTTTGAATGAATGTTTCTGTTCTTTGTTAGAGAGATCGTAAAATAGAACATTTTCTGGATGCAAAAAGATATATTGTACAATTGATCGAATTTTAATCTAGATCCATTCTAATTGGACATATATATCATACTTCATAAAGTAGGCATGGTTTCCATTTAAATAAATGAATTGTTGAGTTAGCAATAACTTTTGGGGTCCCAAAATACCCAAAGACAATTTAAAATTTACTTGTAAAATGCAGGATCGGTGTTGGTCTCTCAACATATGATTTACCTCAAACTCATTTAAACACACTCGAATGATAGAAGCTAAATCTCTCAACTAAGTTGATAATAATATACTAAGTTAATGAACACAAGAATGGTTTTTAAGATAATTGTATATATTACTTTTCAACTCAAAGTTACAAGACTCTCACCAACATATATGAATGAGTTACATTGAGAAACTATATATGCTAGTATCTACAACTGGTATACTTAGATAACAAGCTGGAACTTACAACTAGATAAATATTACATGCTAGAAGTAAAGTATTTAAGATAAAATACTACCCTAGATTAGGTAGTTATGACAGGTCCATGACTAACCTTTTGTCACCGACCAAAGTTGGTAACTGTACTAAGTGATAAAAGGTGAACAGTTTGTAAAGTATGTTCAACTACATGGGCATGAGAAAGCGCCATGCAGTATATTAGAGTTGATAGTGTGTGTCAGTCAGACCATACTATTATGCACGGTCCATAGTTGGTTCTCCCAAAGGTTAAATGGCTTTGGAAGAATAAGTTCTTCTAAAGGCTTTTACACTTCGGAAGAATCGACTTCTTCCAAGACTGCTGCAAGTCTTCAAGACTTTGTTCTTCGGTAGTCTTTGTCTTGAATATTCTAAGTATTTAACTTCAGAAGGGGAAATAGTTTGTCTTGGAAGACTGAGTTCATCCTTCGTAAGTTTTTCACCATTAAGCCTCGGAAGATCTTCAACATAGCTTCAGAAATGCAGCTTTGTCTTTGGAAGTCTTTATTCAGTTGCACTCAAAATCTTTTAAGTGTAGTTTTGGTGACACTAGCCTCATCTGATCCAATAAATTCCCCTAGAGTGTTGCTACCAAAACTTCACTGCTTTCTGCTTCTCAAGAGTTTCAGCACCAAGGTAAAAAGTTATTTATATGTCTCCTTGTGCTTTCCTGAAGTGGTGCTGAGAAGTTTGTACAGGTTGTTTGTAGTTAATAGATCCAGTCTGTTACTCTGGATGATGTGTACCTTTTGTTGTGGCCTTCTAAAGAGAGTTAGTTGATGGAAATTGTAATAATACTCCAATCTAACTATGGAATTTGAAACAGGGCCTTCTACAATGTGGAGGAATGAACTTACTTTTGTAGTGGCTCCCTCTCTTTCTTTCTTTCTCAACTTCATCTCTTCTTCAGTCTTTGCTTTCTTGGTTAGCTCAGCAAGATGAAGGCTACTTAGGTGATTTCTAATGTGAGCAACTACTTAGGAGTTGGAAGGATTAGAGAATGGTTTCTCTGCTAACTCAGTAATTTCAAATTTGTTTGAGTGTAGCAGAGATGGTGTGTCAAGTTTATAGACTTCACCATTCTTCCTTTACACTAAAAGTTGTGAGAAGTTTCATCAAACCTCCAGTACACAGTCTTCTTTCTAGGAGTGAGAGGTTGGTTTGGAAGTTTGTCCTCTTTCCTAGTATCTAGTAAAGTCACCAGTCTTCTCCTCAACGTCTTCTCTTCTTCCTTGAGGGAGTTTGAGTTTGTTGCTAAAAGTTGAAGAGCCTGGTCCAATGTTACACTGGACAGATCAAGGAAAGCATCTTTTATGAGGGAATATGAAGAGCCGTAATTGTATCTCAATCTTATGGACTCTTCCTTATAGAAGATGTCGCTCATGGTTGAATAGTTAATGAACCTCCTCTTGATCTCTATGAGTTCCTCTAAGGTTAGAGGTTTAGATGGTTCAGAGGATGGTTTGGGCAAAGGTTGGGTTCTAGGATGTGTTTTAGGCCTTAGGATGGGTAGTGGTGGTGGTGGTTGTTGAGAGGAAATAGATGAGGGTGGAGATAAGACTGTAGGTGTAGGCTTAGGGGTGTAATATTCAATAGTGGGTTCAGATTTGATGGGGGAATGGGTAAGGTGTAGGCTTAGGATTTACTAGCTATGGTTTGGGTGTAGGTTTGGGTACCATCATTTATACATCTAGTGCTTGATATACCACTTTCCTTTTTCTTAAGCGAATGTCAGCTTTGATATCACTGACATGTCACTGTAAGGTCTCCTCAGACATGGGAGGTACTTGTTTGCCTATGAAGTCATGGACCCTATGATAAGCCTTCATCTAGGCTTTGTCTCCTATTTTCTTGGCAACTGTAAGTTGGCCTTATTTACCTTTCTTCTTCTTTTCCTTTAACTTCTCTCCAGAAGCTTTCTTCCTCTACTTGTTGATTTGATCTTGTTCTTTGTGAAAAAGAAACAAGATCATGTCATTTTCATGAAGAGTTAACTCCTCTTGAGAATAGCCCCTTGAGCACAGGAAGGTTATCCTCTCCAACTTTTGTTCTTGCTCTACCTCCTCTTTTCTTTTCTTTATTTCCTCCTCCTTTGCCAACCTTGGTGCTTCCTCTTTCTCCTTTTATAGCAAGGTGGTCCTCTCCATTTTTACAAGCTCATCAAATGGGAATAGGAGCATTTCTTCATTGTCTACTCCTAGGTTGACGAGTCTGTCAATCACCTCCAATCTTACCCTATTGTTGATGGGCTCTTGGGTTGCTGCTGCTGCTGCTTGTAGCCAACAGTTTCCCAGTATCAAGTCTACCTATCTTCTTTAGCTTCTCTAACCTTTCCTCCTCTGGAGGTTCTTCCACAATCATCTTCTTTTTTCCTTTGGGATCTTTGGAAGATTTAGCTTTTGGAGATTTTGGCTTAGAGAGTTAAGGTTAGGAAGAGTGGGGTTTTGAGGAATTCCTCATTGTTTACCTCAGAGGCTAGGTCTAGGATAGCCTCTGTGATAAGTAGATCATCAGACACAGATAACAATTAAATAATCCCTTCAACAACTTGAATTTCTACTTTGGAAAAATTGGAATTGCACCACCTATCCCAACCGAGTCAGTTGTTGGGCCATTAGTCTTTATTTCCCCTTCGAAGTCAATCTTAGGTTCAATATGGACCTTAGGTTGACCAACTTCGTTCTCAGTGGTAAGTGGTTCACTCAACCTTTGAAGCTCTTCGGCTCGAAAGTAGGCTATAACAACATCGGGTGAGGGTTGTTCAACTGAGGAGCTTATTAGGAACTTGGTTAAGAACCTATTGAGATCAATAAGCATCCTTGGGTCCACTTGAAATGAAATAGGAGGTGGCTGAGGGAAGATAGTTGCAGACTGTTGATGTGCAAGATAATATGAAGATAGGGTTGATATGGCCATGTTTGGTTCCTCATGACTTTGACTCTGTACATTATTCCCCTTTTTGGTAGCATTATCTTGAGAAGTAGATAAGCTAGAGGAAGAACTTAAAGAGACTTGAATAGGGACATGCCTAACAGAATTCTCAATCTATGTCTCAGCTAGTTTGGCCTTGAGAGTTTTGGTCTCACGTTGCTGAGTGGCAGGCCTATCCTCTAAAGTCTTAACCTTTGATTCGAGGTTTGAGACTTTAGAAAGTAGGTTTCTGAGTGTAAGTTACAAACTTCCCTAATCTTCTATTGAAGAATCATATGGAGATGAGATAGCATACCAAGTATGTTCATCATCATCACCAGATGTGATTTCTTGGCACCTTGGTTTTCCCTGGATACTGATGTCCCTTTCAAAGACATAATTCATATCACATTGTAAGACATATCATTACATTCATATATATATATATAAATATATGTATGTATGTATGTATGTATGTATGGAAGTAGCATGAGAATCTTGAAAGAGCTTCTGTTCTTTAGTTAACGTAAGGATTGTGTGAAGTCGGTTTTGGATCGATAAACATCCGAGCATGTTCTTGACGGAAGGATAAACAGCAGCACAAACCAAGAGTCAATCAATAATACGAACTATAATTGAATGGTTTCATTGATAAAACCTAACGATTACAGGCTCGTTACAACATAAGAATCAAGACTCTTGGCAAGGGGAAGATCGAGCATGATCTCCCCTCTTATCCGGCAGCCCTAGGCTCCCGGGCAGACTCCCTCCCCAAACCCTTTTTTCTCTCTACATATTGAAACTGATATATATAGGCATCGGACCATATTAGATGCGACTGGGCCCATTTGAGCGATTGAACCATGCATATGGTTCAATCGTACGACTGAACCAATCGCACCTCTCAGTCGCACGACTGGT
>BJCM01267704.1:0-15942 GCA_018326385.1 Flaveria bidentis
AAGGTATCTCATAAGCCTAAGGAAAGAAACTCCATCACTACACCCCAACACTTGTTACATATGGATCTCTTTGGCCCCACCAGTGTAATGAGTCTAGGAAGGACCTCTTATTGTTTGGTGATCATAGATGACTTTATAAGATTCACTTGGGTTTTCTTCCTTAGAACTAAGGATGAGACCCCTAAGATTCTAAAGAATTCCATCCTAAAGATTGAGAATCAATCTGATCACAAGGTCAAAACCATAAGATGTGATCATGGAACTACATTCAAGAACCAAATCCTTGATACATTTTGAGATGAAAAGGGTATTACAAGACAATACAGTGCTCCTAGGACTCCTCAGCAAAATGGTGTTGCTAAGAGGAGAAACAGGACACTGATTGAAGCTGCAAGAACCATGTTGTCTGACTCTAAGTTGCCCATCACCTTCTAGGCAGAGGCAGTCAACACTGCTTGCTATGTGCAGAATAGAATTTTAGTAGTTAAGACTTATGGCAGACTCCTTATGAACTTTGGCACAAGAAGAAACCTTTCATTGGTTTTCTCAGGTCATTTGGATGTCCTTGCACCATCTTGAATACCAAATATCACATTTCCAAATTTGCTTAGAAAGCAGATGATGGACACTTCATTGGATACTCTTCTCAAGCTAAGGCTTACAGAGTATACAATCTCAGAACTAGAATTATTGAGGAGTCAGCCAATGTGACTTTCAATGAACAACTACGTTCTGTGGATGGTTCTGGTTCTGATTGGATGTTTGATCTTGATTTAGTTACCAACTATTTTAACAAATCTTGTGAGAATATTTCAGGATCAACAAATATCTTACCCATAGGTGATCATGACCCAAGATTTGAGCTTAGAAGACCTTCAAGTGACACATCTTCAGCTCTAGTTGTAACTACTTCTGCAAATAAGGTTTCTATCAGCACCACAATGACAAATTCAGCTGATACATCTGAGATGCCTTCTAATTCCAGTTCAGAGGCTCCACAACCAGATAAAAATACTTCAAATGTAGAAGAAAAGAATGGTGGTGGTGATAGTGATCAAGAATTTCTTGATGCTAATAACCACTCCATAGATGACAACATCAATGATGTCACATACTCATTAGATCAAGTCTCTCTTGATAAGTGTGCTGATGTAGTGGGAGATACATCAATGCTAGATCTAAATTTCTCTAATTTATATCTCTCTCAGCAACTTGATGTGATCCCTCAACTAAGGATCCACAAGTCTCATCCCACTACAAACATCATTGGAGATGTTGACACAGGGGTAAGAACAAGAGGACAAACCCATGAAGAAAATGTTTGTATTCACTCTTGTTTCTTTTAGATAGAGCCAAAGAAAGTTGATGAGGCTCTAAAGGATGGAAGTTGGGTTGTAGCTATGCAAGAGGAGCTACTTTAATTCAAAAGACAGAAAGTTTGGAACCTTTGTCCTCTTCCTTATGGGAAGACTACTATTGGAACCAAATGGGTGTTTAGGAACAAGAAGGATGATAGAGGCATTGTCATCAAAAACAAAGCTAGACTAGTTGTTCAAGGATATACACAAGAAGAAGGAATTGACTACACTGATGTCTTTAGCAAGAATAGAAGGTGTTAGGGTATTCCTGGCATTTGCTGCATCCAAGAACTTCAAGGTCTATCAACTTGATGTCAAGTGTGCTTTTCTTTATGGGGTGATTGATGAGGAGGTATATGTCAAACAGCCACCTAATTTTGCATATCCTGATCATCCTGATTATGTCTGCAAGCATAATAAAGCTCTTTATGGGCTGCATCAGGCACCCAAGAAATGGTATGACACTCTGTCTCAGTATCTCTGTCAGCATGGATACAGAATAGGTATTATAGATGGAACTCTCTTCATCAAAGGATAGGGAAATGACATAATGCTAGTTCAAGTATATGTAGATGACATCATCTTTGGAACAACTAATCCAAAGCTCTGCAAAGACTTTGAGAAGCTGATAAAGGACAGGTTTGAAATGAGTGCCATGGGGGAACTTAATTTCTTTCAGGGAATTCAAGTGAAGCAAGTTGAAGATGGCATCTTCATTAGTCAGTCAAAGTATGTTCAAGACATACTCAAAAGGTTCAACATGACTGACTGTAAGATTGCTAGAACACCCATAGCTAGAAACCACTCTCTTGGACCTGATCTTGAGGGGGAATGTGTAGATGAACATTTATACAGGGCTATGATTGGGTCTCTTATGTATATTATAGCTAGCAGGCCTGATATCATGTTTGCCACATGTATTTGTGCAAGATATCAAGCCAACCCTAAGATGTCTCACCTTATCACTGTCAAAAGGATTCTAAGATACCTCAAAGGTGCTTCAACACTTGGTCTATGGTATCCTAAGAATTCTGACTTCAATCTGTATGCCTATACAGATAGTGATTATGGCGGTTGCAACATGACTGCAAAGTCTACATCTAGGAGATGTCAGTTTCTTGTGGAAGGGTTATCTCATGGCAATGCAAGAAACAATCCTGTGTCTCTGCATCAACTGCTGAACCTGAATACATTGTTGCTGCAAGCTGCTGTGCTCAAGTACTTTGGATTCAGAATCAGATGCTTGACTATGGGTTAAACTTCAAGGAGACTCCCATTCACATAGACAACAACAGTGCTATCTCTATCACAGAGAATCCTGTGCAGCACTCAAGGACAAAACACATCAACATCAGGTATCATTTAATTAGAGATAATTTTAAAAATAGATTAATTAAACTAGTCAAAGTTCACACAAATGAACAATATGCTGATATGTTTACAAAGGCTTTGATGAACAGAGATTTAAATATCTAATATTAGCTATTGGGATGATAAACTTTGAGTAGGTTTTTCTTAAACCTAATTATTATTATTTCTTAAAATCTGTGTGTCCTAAATTGTCTAGTTTATCATCTTCATAAGCTCTTATTTTTCTTTGGATGAAAACTTTTGAGGACTTTCCTTAGAATTCTGAAAATTTTGATTCTTCGGAAGATATGACTTTAACTTCAGAAGAAACTTATGCCTTTAAAATAGATAACTGCCCAAATAATTTACCTTTGGAAGAAATTTCTGAAATATCTTTCGAAGCTTAGGCACTTATATGTTTTCAAGGACAACTTTCTTCCAAAGAAAACTAACTCTCGGAAGCTTTGTTCCCTTGAACAAAACTTTTAAGTCTTAATTTTCTTCCGAAGCCAAAATTCTCTAAATTCTTAGGAAATTCTTCCAAAGTCATTTTAGCTTCGAAAGCTATTTCATAAAAACTTCTGAAGATAATTTACCTTCAAAAGCTTTTTGATTTCCAAGAAAACTACTTTTTGATCAAAAGCAAACTACTTTTTCAAATGTGGGACCGACTTATGGATTTTAAAGTTTATCGTCTTTCATTAACGTTGTTTTATAAACCCAACGATTCCCCCCTCTTTCTATCATCTCCTTCTTTCCTCCAGACCTAAAACCCCAAATTTCTCTCTAAAATTAATTTAGTTCATCATTCTTCATCCTTAAGCTCTCTCAAAATGGCCAACCTTCATCACAGAAATGACTCAAACTTTTTTATGCAGTTACACAGGCAACACAACCAGGTTGCTCTGTTACACTCTAAGAAAGATCAACATTTCTTAGAGGTTTGCCGTTTCTTAGCTTTATCCAACTACTTCACCTCCCTAACCATTGATCATACACTCTATGAGGATCATCTGCTAGAATTTTGGAAGACCTGCCAAGAGGTCGTCATGGATGGGGAGAAGGCACTGTCTGCCATAGTGCAGGGGAGAAAAGTCTTCATCACTCCGGCCATCATCAACATGCATCTTCAGCTGGATGATGAAGAATGTGAGGTGTTCTTACCTAAAGAAGCTGTTAACCACTCCTTCACGCAGATGAGCTATGAGGGAGACTTCTCTATCAAGACCTTCAAGAAAGAGAAGCTCTCATCCCAATGGAAATTCTTGCTCCATGTGGTTATCCACAGCTTATCAAACAAGCATGATGAATGGGACCAGATTCCTAAAGATCTCCCCTTTCATTGTTCATGGGATGGTTCAGGGAGTCAAGTTCAGGTACTCTCAGTTTGTTTATACAAATATGCTTGCAAACTTGGACTCCTTAGAGTACTACATGTTCCCTAGATATGTTCAATACATTCTTAACTGTGAACTGGGCTCATAGTTAAGGGGAACAGGTAATACTCTTAAATTGGGACAGATGAAGCCTGATATCTTTAAAATATTGAGAAAGCCCACTATTGGCTTCTCTAGGGTAGAAATAGCCCTTGTCCCAAAAATGTTAGAGCTCATTGCTTAATGTGACAACCTAGCATCACTAGCTAGTGTTGAACCCAAACCTTCTACATCCCAACCACCTCAACAGCCACAAATCACCCTCACTTACCCAAGAAAACACAAACGAACTCCTACTTAGACTACTCAGTCTGTGCAGGTCTTTATATACTCACCCACACAGGAAGAAGTGGACACTAGAGCTTCCAACTCTTCTAAGGAGAAGACCACTCCGATTCTTTTAATGATCAGTGTTGAGGTTCCTCATGCTCAGCCTGATGAGCTCATAAGCCCAAATTCCTTAAGCCATCACTTTGAGTCTCAACACTTAAGTGATCAACCTTCAGGGGACAGTTACCATCCCCAGCCTTTGGACTTAAACCAACCAATTCCCAACCTTGACTTCTATACTAATGAGGATTTAGGTTTCAGTGAGTACCATGATTCTCTCTTCTTTTCCCCTACTCAAAGAGAGATGAGTGTTCCTGAGTCTCCTATATCTAGCACACATCAGTCACCCATTACTGAGGTGGACATATTTGAACCTATTCAGGATGTTCATATGGAAGAGGCTCTCACTTTTGCAAGTGATTCCATCATTAAGACCTCAACCATGACAACTCTGCCCATTGACATCTCAACTGAGGCTACTAGTGAGCAGAGGAAATCCAGCAGCCAAGAACTTGAAGCTGGTGGTGAGAGTGAGGACTTTGGTCCAATTATCTCATCCCCTAATGATTCTTTTGATGAAGATGAGGGGAATTTGAGACTAAAGATGCAAAAACTGTCACAAACATGCACCTATTTAGTCTCTAAGGTCAGTCATCTTGAATCTCAAGTGACTACCTTGCAAAACAAGGCCAATAATCAACAACTTGAGATTTCTTATCTCAAGGACAAACTAGCTGGGAGACCGTTAAGAGGAGTTCAACCAGGAACACAAGAACCTGTGAGTGTGATTGACCTAACTCCTAGCTCACCTATGCAAGAGGGTGATGCTACCAAAAAGGGGGAGAAAGTCATTACACACACAGAACCTAGGAGTTCTTCAGGGAGTGTGGACATTGAGGACTCACCATCCTCACTTGCAATTGTGCACACTCAACAACTTCCTCAAGTTCATATTGATATGGACTCTAAAGACTCATACATATAAAGTCTGTTTGAGGAAGGAATACCAAGGGCAATGTCATCTCCATCAACTTCAAATCATATCATTGGGTGGAGGTATGACATCAACAGAATAGCCCTCATCATTCTTAGAGTTCAAGGACAGTAAGAGGTCTTTAACTTTTAGACCTTGAACTTCTATGAAGGTCTGGATCTAGTCAACATGCCACTTGTCAATCAAAGCCAATCAAGACAAGCAAACAAGCTGGCTCAAAGAATCCAAGATAGGATCACTACAGAGTTCAGCTACAGAAGGAGACTAAGGCAATCAGGCAATGCCATCGGTCAACTAGATGTTGAGGCACACCCTAAGATTAGTTTCATAGGGGAAACCTTGACTGAATGCCCAGTGGCAGAACCTGAGAGCCTTGTCTCATCATCATCAACTGTTACAGAGATTCATATCCTTTTTAAGACACCTGCTGGTGAAGGTGCTTCTCAACCTCTCTCTGGCCAGAGCTTGGAAGCTACACCAAGAAATAAAGGCTAAAGCTCTCTCCACCTTGAGTCACAAAGGTCTGTGAGTGACAAAGGGAAAAGAAAGATGACATCTGAGGAGATCAAGGAGGAGGAGAGAGAGAGGAAAAGGAAGTTGATGGGAGAAAGTTCCTCTTCTGGGTTTGCAAGACTCATGGAAACTGCTATCAGGACTGTCCCCGGGCCAAACACTCAAGATTATGAGTTGAGGGCAGTCAGGATCAATTACTTGCAGACCAGGAACTATGACATTGATAATGTCATTTCTCTCCCCTTAGAGGAATTGAATGAACTGGTTGACATGGAAATGTCAAAGGAGAAGAAGGAGGCAGAAGATGCAGAGCTACTGGTACAAATCAATGAAGAAAGAAGAAAGAAAAGATTGTATAAGCATGTACCTACTCTCCCCCTAGTTCAAGAAAGTCCTGCACAGGAGGATGTGGTTCAACAAGAACCTTAGGTAGACAGAGAAGAAGATAGGATCAAAATGATCAACTACTTGAGTGCCATAGGCCTCTATCAGGCAGATGCACTTCTTTCCTTATCCTATGACTATATTGAGTTTGAGTACCTCAAACAACTTGAACTTGAGATAGTCAAGGAAAGAGAGATCACTAATAGGAAACTAAGGGAAGAAGCTGCAATGTTAAGAGCCATCATCCAGAAGAGCATGAAGAAGACTATAAACAGGCAAAGGATGATGAGCTTCTTGAAGTTGAATAAATTCTCCAAAAGGAGACTTGGCCCTATGTCTCTGTCCACTAAGGATGAGCATATCGGGGTAATCAAGCAGAAGATTAAAAAGGGAGAGCTGATAGACTTACACTCCCCTCCAAGTCAAGCTCCACCTGAAGTAGAGGTTAAGGTTGAACAACCCGAGACAACACAACCTGAACCTCCTGCTGAGACTCAGCAAGCTTCATCTTCTGATCCATAACAGGGTCAGACTCCTTCTCCTTCTGAACCTGTGAGAGAGGAAGACCTAACTGAGAAAGACAAAGAAGATCAATAAGGTGTTGCAGGCTAGTCTTCTCAGTTAGAAGGAACAAAAAGAAAGAAAAGGATGGCTTCAAAGCCAAAGAGAAAGAAGAATAAAGAACATCCTTTTCAGTACCTCAGGATGAGTCAGAACATCTTAAGGATATACTGTCAGATGATGTTCCATTATCTCCCAATCAAACAGCTCCTCTAGCATTAGGAAGACCCATCCTTTCCTGGACAAACACCACAAATCCAGAAAGGTGGCATGTCATTAAAGATCATGGCATTGAGAATGTCTACACATGGAAATACATCTTCACTTTACCTCTACATGATCTCTTTGACATGAGAAGACACTTTGAGAGTCTGAGTGATCCTGATCATCTCATGAAGAAGGGGATGGTCATTATCCTAATGAGGACTGTCAATATCTGAAGTCTTCAAGTGTTTTGGTAGTATAAGCCTAGGGGGAGTTTGTAGAGCTTATATGAAGAGGTTGATGCAACCTAAACACCCAAAGTCTCTCCTACATGCATGCACATGGGTACTGAAGAAGAATGCTTCGGAAGTTTTACACAAGCAACAAAAATATTCTAAGTGTGAAATCTTTCGAAGCCAAGACCAATATCTTCCAATACCAAAGATGAAGTCTTCTGAAGCTTCAGAGACAAAGTCTTCCGAAGCCTACACTTGAAGACAGATGTCTTCCGAAGAATTTTAGTATACATGCTTTATCTGATGTACTTTACATAAAGTAGAATACCTTTCCGCTGCAACTCTGTAAAGTCACCAACTTTCATAAGTTGGTGAAAAGGTCCATACTTTTAGTAATTGTACATTAAGGTCTTGAGTCTATAACTTTCTACTTCATGTACTTTATCCTTTTTGTAATAGATTAGGATGTGAGCTATGGCATGTCATAGTCACTAGTCAAAAGGCAATCTGCCTTTTGACTCTACAATTGATTTTGTTTCTGTCTAGTCAATTGTATCCAGCTGGCCTTCAAAGTATGGCCGACTGTAGGATGTAGTATATGTATCTCAAGTACTTGTAACTTTCAAGTATGCTCTATAACATTTGTAATAGAACTTGAGAAGACAATATACTGCAATCTTGAAAACCATCTCTTTGTGTATTTTGCTATCTTGTTCTGTCTCATATTTACTTGTGTTCTTAGCATCATTTCTAGAGGTTAACCTGTTTCACTGTTTGATTAATTAAGTGTTCTTAAGAAACTCTCCTCTTTGTGTTGTTATGTTGTATTAGCATACCCTTCAACGGTCCTGTAGCTAAGAAGGAAGCTGGTGACTCTGCTGGATACCAAGAAGGGGGACAAAGTACCTAGAAAACCCCTCGTGCCAAGAAAGAAGATTGTCCAGTGGAGGTTTGAAGATTCTTCTCACAACTTTGTTGTTGAGAGAGAGAATGGCAAGCTAAACATGCTTAATGCCTCATCTCTACTACACTTGAGCAGATTTGATATTATTAAGTTATCAGAGAAGCCATTCTCCAACCCCTCAAACTCTAAGGTAGCTGCCCATATCAGAAATTATCTGAGCAGCCTTCACCTGGCTGAGCTAACAGCTAGAACCAAGATTGAAGAGGAGTTAAAGCTGAAAGAGGAGGAGGAGAAGAAGGGATCAACAACCAAAGGCAAAGCCTTTCTTCAAATGATTGTAGATCCTAAACTTGAATCCATTGTTAGATGGGAGTATGACTATAACTCTCATCAACTAACTCTTTTCAGGGGGCACAACAAATGGTGCATGTCATTAGGAGTGATAGACTAGATCTCCTATCCACTGATGATTTGCACAGACTTCTCAGCATAACCTCTGGACAGAACAAATAAAACAGATAAATATCTCTGGTCCCTTTTGCAGAAAGTCTTGAGAAGTAGAAGTAAGTGAGGTTTTGGTAGCATCAACCTAGGGGGAGTTTGTTAGATCTAGAAAGTTTGGTGTAACCAAAATAAAACATTTAGACTATTTTGGTGCAACTTACACAGGACTTCTGAAGCTAAGTGTGGAACTTCCGAAGGAAATGGAGTTCTTCCGAAGACAAAGTGCAATATCAACTTCCAAAGGAAAAGCTCTAACATTCGAAGACAAAGTCTTCTCTTCTAAAGTTCAAGACTTAGAAGAATTCAAAGACAATGACTTACGAAGTAGAAGTCCCCAAGCCACGGAAGAAGCAGCCTCTTTTGAAGTATAAAAGGCTTCAGAAGAACTTGTTCTTCCAAAGCCAATTAACCTTCAGAAGATGCTACTATGTACTAGTGGACATACGTATGGTCTCTGTCACTCTGCTGCAGACCTCAGATACTTCACAGCGTTTTCCCAAAAGGCCATGTAGTTGACCATACTTTATTCCACTGTTCACCTTTATATGTTAGTACAAGTTGCCGCGGAAGACGAAGTCGCAGGGGAACCTGTGGACGTACGGAATAGCCTAGAGGGAATCAAATAAACTACTTAGTTGGTGACAAAAGGTAAGTCATGGACATGTCATTACTACCATATATTAGATAAGACATTATCTAAGATACCTTAACTATAGCTTTGTAGTATCTGCTTTAGTTAGAGGATTCCAACTAGTATCAAAGTATATCCGGGTATAGATAGTAGTATATGTAGTTTCTTATTCTAACTCTTGTAGTAAGCTTGTAAGAGTCTTGTAAACTTTGAGTTGAGAAGTAATATATACAAGTATCTTGAAAATTATTCTCTTGTGTTTTCCTTATGTTACTTAGTTTATTATAATCAACTCTTAGAAGAACTCTTCTTCTTGGGTGTTTGTTAGTGAGTTTGAGAGAAATACTTGTGTTGAGTATAAAAATCGATCCTGCAATAACATAGTGTCATATACCTTGAAAGTCCTCACATTTTTGGATTGTTAATAATGGTAACTAATAGGAAATCTTAGGTAGTACTACTGGGTTTGAAAAGCCCCACCTATGCGACTCAAGGTCAAATGGGTGCAATATTTTCCTAAACACAAACATCGTCACGACCTGTTAAGTCATGACAGGAGGCGACAAATGCAACACAGTCAGTTTTGATCGTGAAATCACTATTTTTATTAGTTGTGAATATAGACTAGCTATCTACTTTAATGCACTTCTTATGTTATGCAAATGTTATTGTTTATGTTAAACACAAACTCTTAAACTCACCAACTATTGTGTTGATATTTTTAGTATGTTATTCTCAGTTGTTAAATTAGGTTGTCATTAGGATCACATCATGGGTCCAACATGCATTCTAAGACTTCATCTTAAGTCATAACTCTTGGATTTTATTTATGAGATTTAAATAATGGGTTGGCGCGTGTTTTGCCAAATTTTGCATTTATAAACTTCGGGTTTGTCTTATTTACAAAACGCTTCCGCATAGTTTTAAAGTTTGTACTTTGATTGGTTTTATTTTAAATGTGGGATATAGTGTCATTCTGAGTAACTAGTGACTGTGATCCTGGTTTGTTCACACGCCTCGCGGTAAAACTCCACACGTGGATTTTGAGGGTGTGGCATTGTCTACTTTCTTCACTAGTTTATCTATTAGCTAAATTAGTTAAATATTATTCACAAATTGTCTTTATTCGAATAGATAATGACAAAGGCTTAGTATCAAGAGCTCTCGTGTCCATGGATTGACACTTAGTTTTTACCAAAAGCTATACTACTATCCAATAGGTACACTTGCCTATTGTGGGTGTAATTAGTCATAAGGTGAAAATCATTTGTATAAATATAAAGCTTAATTGTGTAAAATCCATTATTGATATATATATATATATATATACATATCAAAACACACATCAAGTTTTTGGCATCGTTGCTGGAGACACGACAATTCTGAGAAAGATGCGAGTCATTACCTTAGCTAATCCTTTGTATTTACTTATTTAAGTTTAATTTAATTATTTTGTTACCTTTATTTTTCTTTACGTATTTGGTAGTGTTTGTGTTTTAAGGAATCTTATGACTAAACTTCCCCTGTACTATATACTAGAAAACTAGTCTAAGTACAAAAACCTAATAAGCATTTCTTCTGTTCATCCGTATTAACTAATGCGGATGTCTTGTTCTTCATCAGTATTTCTTTGTGGTTTTCAGCATTAGTGTTTGGTCATCAGCATTGACAAATGCGGATGAACAAACACTTATGCACATTTGTTGCTGAACATCCGCATTAGTAAATACGGATGTACGAATGCTTATCAGCATTTGATTAGACTTTCCGCATTTGTAAATGTGGATGAACAAATACTTGTCAGCATTTTTTCATTGGTCATCTTCTAGGGCTGGCAAATCGTGTTTAACATGTTATAGATGACACGATTAGCACAAGTATCAAACATGAAAACGACACCTTTAACACTTAGATTTTGTGGTTTGAGTGTGATAGTTATATGTTTTAGGTACTAAGAAGAAGAAATGATAAATCCAAGACTCCTAATTTTAATTATTTTTCAAAAGTAAAAAATGCATAGTGCATTTTTTTCTAAATAGGTCTTATCATGTCTAAACAGTTACCCATTTTGCTAGCCCTATGACATCCACATGTACAAATGTGGATAGCTAATACTTGTCTTCTTTTTGTAGATTCTTCATCCGCGTATCTTTTTGGACTTGAGAGAATTTACCAACAAAACAACAATCAACCACCTCTTAAATTGACATGTATAATCCTTTCAGGGTCCAATATAATCTTTTAAAAAAAATTAATTTTAACTAAACAACATATTGAAAAACACAAGAAATAACATTTCATTAATTTACAATTAAAATTAGGGTATGGTTATAGTAAAAAGATGTTTAAACTAAAATTTACAATTAAACTAGGGTATGATTGTTGACTTGACACGTTTCCTTTTATTTTTTTAATTAGAAGGACATTTTGATCATTGTGTCAAATATATCAGCTAGTTGTTTTTATACGTTTATTGTGTCAAATATCAGTTTATAGTATCATATATTCTTTACATCATTTGTTATTTGTATTAATCATTGTTTTTACATTTTATATCATTTTGTGTTATTTTTGTTATTGTTTTTATAGATTATAAACTTATTATCTATCATTGTATATTATAATTGAAAATACATAGTGTTGAAGATAAAACAATATGATATTCATGTTATTTTTTGTATAATAGATAATATAAACTTGATAGTATCTATCATTCTGGTTTATCATTAAAAATATACAATGATATTATTTTGCCAATATATTTTTTAAAACTTATAGTTTTCAAGATAAGAAAATGACGATCAAAACACACAATAAGTTTTCAAGATAAGAAAATGACAGATCAAAACACATAATAAGTCATCGTGTTATTTTGTCATTGCTTGTATTAGATTAATTAGTTGTAATTTATTATTGTGTTTTACATACACAACACTGTTATTCTATCATTATATTTTTTTAAAATGAATCATTTTAGAAAAACATAATGGAGTTCAGAAAAAAAAACAATAATTAACAAAAAGACACAATTAATTGCACTAAATACACAATGACGAGATATGAGCTTAAAAAAGTAATTTTTTAATCTTTTTATATAACAATAATGTACTCACTTTAAAGATAACGCTTGTTATTGCGGTGTAATTTTAAAAAAATAGTGTTATACCTAAAAGTATGAACATTTAAAAAATGAGAGAACTTGTAAAAAGTCAATAAAATCCGTTAATCCTAAAATACCCCTTTAACAAATAATTTCTTATATTTTGATCTTAATTATTAATCAGAGAGCTATATGATTGAGATTACTTGTTATACTTTTAAGTTTTATAAACATATATGTTTGAATCTTTTCCTTAAAATTAAACACACAAATTACATAAACACACAAATAAAATAAGTAAAGAAAAAATACATTGTAAACTCAAGAAAAATTATTCACAACATTGTTCCTGATACGTGGTTATGTTGTTTGGTAAAAAAAATTTAAATCTCAAATAAGGCGTTACTGCATTGCTTGTTTTGCTAAGTCATAATTTTTTCATCCTTTCTTTCTTGTGTTTACTATCTATAGTTTGAGATATTTTTTCCTTTACTTTTTTATGGTAACGATCGAATTAACCGTTTTATAATGGCATTCTCAACAAGCAACGATGGTATTACCAAATTACCCGAGTACCATTAATGGTAAAGTTGAATCATGAGCGGGCCTAGTTACAGTGACGTGCAATAAGTATTTAATAGTGACGGTATGCATAAATTAATTGTACGTTTATGCATCACATCTGTACATATAGATGCATCGCCTTTCACGGATTATTATTATTTTATAATTTATAACATATATATATATATATATATATATATAAATATATATATATAGAGAGAGAGAACAATATTGTAATAACACAAATTACTAATGTTTTTTTTTGTAATTTACTTACAAACATTTCATATTATTAAAAATTACACTCATAAATTTCTAAAGAACGGAATGTGGATGCTCCAACTAAAACATTTATTTATATAATTTATAAATTGTTGTAAAACAAACCTAATAGTAAAATAATATGGAAAGATGTTGTGAGAAAGATTTATATTATTGATTGTATGTTTAATAATGAGATACAAAGGTTGTATTTATAGGAGTAAGAAATATAGTAATTCCATAACTCCAACAAACTAAAAGATGACATGATAATCTTTTATTCAAATATATCTCTAATAGAGTTTATCTATACAATTTGATAACCATAAAATAATATTTATAATACTCCCCCTTGGTTATTAATTTATTACGCTTGTAGTGTTGCCTCATTAAAAACCTTGCTAGGAAAACCCAATGGGACAAAACCATAGACAAGGAAAAAAGAGTGGAGCGCATAATTTCTCCCCCTGATGTGTATTAGTTAAGTTTCTTGAGTCGACGCATCCCGATCTTATGAACCAGTTTCTTAAATGTTGAAGTCGGAAATGACTTAGTAAACAAGTCTGCCAAATTGTCGCTAGAATGAATTTGTTGAATAGTAATATCTCCATTCTTCTACAAATCATGTGTGAAGAAAAACTTCAGCAAAATATGTTTAGTTCTATCACCTTTGATATATCCTTCCTTAAGTTGAGCAATGCATGCAACGTTATCTTCATGTAAGATTGTCGGTTTCACAATTTCTGAAGAAATACCACAAGATTCCCGAATGTGTTGAATTACAGTCCTTAACCAAACACATTCTCGACTAGCTTTATGTATTGCCAAAATTTCTGCATGATTAGATGAAGTAGTTGTGATTGTTTGCTTTATGGAACGCCATGAAATTGTAATACCTCCACTTGTAAATATATATCAAGTTTGAGATCGGCCGGTGTGAGGATCAGACATATACCCTACATCTGCAAAACCAACTAAACTTGTTTTCGAGTGGTTAGTAAAATACAAACCCATATCTTTTGTACCTTGAAGATATCGGAATATTTGTTTCATTCCATTCCAGTGCCTTCTTGTCGGGCATGAGCTATATCTTGCTAGTAAGTTTAAAGAAAAAGAAATATATGGTCGTGTATGACTAGCAAGGAACATTAATGCACCAATTGCACTTAAATATGGCACTTCTGGACCAAGAATTTCCTCTCCGTTCATTGGAGGTCGAAATGATTCCTTTTCAACATCAAGCGACCTTACAACCATAGGAGTACTTAGTGGATGTGATTTCTCCATATAAAATCTTTTAAGTAGTTGTTCTATATAGCTTTCTTGATGCACAAGTATTCCATCTTTGAGGTGTTCAATTTGTAATCCCAGGCAAAACTTTGTTTTTCCAATGTCTTTCATTTCAAACTCCTTTTTTAAGCATTCAATTTCTTTGTGGAGCTCTCCAGGATTTCCAATTATATTCAAGTCATCAGTGATAACGTATTCAGATTTTGATCTTTTTACAAAGATGCATGGACAAACTGATTTATTTTTATAACCTTCTTTCAACAAATACTCACTGAGACGATTGTACCACATACGCCCAGATTGTTTTAATCCATATGATGATTTGTTTAATTTAATTGAAAGATTGTCTCGAGAACTTGCTATACATGATTTTGGTAGTTTAAATCCTTTAGGAAGTTTCATGTAAATTTCAGTATCAAGTGAGCCATAGAGGTAGGCTGTAACAACATCCATTAGACGCATATCAATTCCTTTTTGTGTTACCAGACTAATAAGATAACAAAAAGTTGTTGCATCCATCACCGGAGAATATGTCTCCTCATAATCTATTCCAGGTCTTTGCGAAAATCCTTGGACTACTAATCTTTCCTTGTATCGTATACTTTCATTTTTCTCATTACGTTTTCGCACAAAGACCCATTTATATCCAACGAGCTTTACACCCTCAGGTGTACGAACCATAGGTCCAAAACTTCTCATTTATTGAGGGAATTTAATTTTGCCTCAATTGCGCCTTTCCATTTTGGGCAATCATTTCTGTGTTTACATTCCTCAATGGATTTTGGTTCATGATCCTCCTTATTTTACATTACTTCTAGCGCTACATTGTATGAAAATTTATGATCGATGTCGATTTTATTCCGGTTCCATATTATTTCAGACATGATATAATTTATTGAGATCTCTTCATTTTCAGGTACCTGAGGTTCGTCTAGAACCATCATGTCTGGTGTTTCTTCTTGAGACTCTTTTTCTAGTTATTACCTCTACCTGACCATCTTCATCATTTGCTCTTTTTTTCTTTCGAGGATTTTTATCCTTGGAACCAATTGGCCTGCCACGCTTTAGGCGTGGATTAGACTCATTACCAATGTGTGGTTGTTCTTTTGAGACACTAATTTTTATTGGAGCATTAGCAGCCGGTATATGTTACTTAGTAACTCTTTTTATGTTGGTAAATGCATCTGGTAATTGATTTGCTAATCCTTGTAAATGAATTATCCTTTGAACTTCTAGTTCACATTGTTTAGTTTGAGGATCAAGATAAGATAATGATAATTCATTTCAAATTATATTACTTTCCAGCCGCTTTTCATCTCCCC
>BJCM01267713.1:0-15042 GCA_018326385.1 Flaveria bidentis
TGAGACTGAGGAGACTCAAGACCCATATTAAGGTCAAATGAGAAGGATGGTGAGACCTTAGACTGAGTGTGAGCCTATTGTTCCACTCTAGTATTTTTGGATTGAACAGGAGGAGCTTGTTCGATCAGAGTAGATTGAGCAAGGGTTTGTTTGGGGCATCTTTGATATGTGATGGTGATGGGGTGAGAAGGCAGAATTGGCATTGTGGGGGCTGTTGCTGGTGTGGGTTCATCACCTGTGGGGTGAACAAGGATGTCACCAGGAGCTATTTGCTCAGTCATACCTGGAAGTAGAGAAGTGTACCTTCCAGTGAAGTTGGTGGGTACCTTCTTCAAAGTCTTGAAGATGGTTGGCCTCATTTGAAGGACATTCAGAGCAGCTGCACAGACAAGTTGACTCTAGTCCAGCTCATAGTTGATAATGTGTTGGAGAAATCTAGGATACATAAAGAATGTGTCCCACTGGAGATTTCCCATAAGATTAGTTAGCACAAATCTTGAGTAGTTGAATCTGAGGCCTCTCACCATTCCATGAACTAGGCACCCTAGTTCATATGGGAATTGATCCCATCCCCCAAATTTGTTGGATGGGCAGTGAAGAACGACATGCAGCAGGAACTTCCAATTGTAGAAAAAGTTGAACTTGAAGACAGTTGACCTTCTGACATCTCCACCATATCCCATTTGCATGTAGCTCTTGTCCAAATCTGTTTTGTGGAACTCTGTGGGGGCACCCTCATCATGAAGCTCTAGATGCTCCCTGATGAGTTGTTCAGTGATGACCAACTCTTGGCCACAAATGCTGGATTAGAGTATACAGTGGATGAAGTGACAGTGGCGGTAATCCCAAAATTCAGCCATTTGATTAGAGTATACAGTGGGATTAACAATTAGGGTTGTGTAATAGGATGATTGGGTGAGAAAAGAGATGATTTCAGAGAAGTTGGCATCTCTTGAGGAATCAAGAAGTGCGACTTGGTTGTGCTGAGGGTTGAGTGCCATTTGAGAAAGGTGACTGTGAATGAGCTTGAGCTTGGGTGAAATGGGAGTGAAGGAAACTTTTAGGGCAGTAAAAATGAGGTAAGAAATGAAAGTGAATAGTCGAGATTACTTAAAAGAGCGGTAATGGGGTTAGGATAAGGTGATGTGATGTTTTAGTGGATGAAGTGACAGTGGCGGTAAGTTTTAATTCAGTTAACTAATCCGACATCATTAACGAAATCTTAACTCTTTATAGTGTGGGGCCCAATAGATTTCCATTACATAGTAACATCTCTCTTTTGAGTTTAGATTATTGCCGAAGGTAATTTGTCTTCCGAAGGCAATTTCTACTTCCAAATGTAAAGCTTTGCTTCCGAAGGTAAAGCTTTGCTTTGGAAGGTAAAGATTGCTTTCCGAATAGAGAGTTTTATAAGCTTCGGCAGTAGATCTGATATATGATCAATCGCTTCTTCCGAGACTAAAAACTCTTCTGAGAAGAAAATTATCCTTTGAGGAATTTTGCTTCGGAAGATATGTAAAATATCTTCCGAAGGTTAATTCCTCTTCGGAAGAATTTATACTTAGATAAAATTTCAGAGAGAAACCTTTTGTAACAGGGCTTAGATTGTATTGACATAAGATATTACATATTCAAAAAGGTTTTCAAAAGAGGTGAGTAATCAATGTTTATCATTCCAATAGCTGTAATGATATATTTAAATCTTTGTTCATCAAAAGATTTGGTGAACAAGTCAGCATATTGTTCATTTGAATCAACATTGATTAGCTTAATTAGATTTTTCTGATGAATATCTCTAATGAAATGATACCTGATATCAATATGCTTTGTCTTGGAGTGCTAAGCCAGATTTTCAGTGATGGAGATAGCACTATTGCTGTCAATGTGGATAGGAGTGCTCATAAAGTTGAATCCATAGTCTAACATCTGGTTTTGAATCCATAGCAGCTGAGCACAGCAGCTTGCAGCAGCAATGTATTCAGCTTTAGTAGTTGATGTAGAGACACAAGATTGTTTCTTGCATTGCCATGAGATGATCCTTCCACCAAGAAATTGACATCCTCTTAATGTTGATTTCTTGTCAAAGTTGCAACCACCATCATCACTGTTAGAGTATCCATAGAGATTAAAATCACTATTCCTTGGATACCAGAGACCTAGTTTAGGTGCTCCTTTGAGGTATCTAAGGATTCTTTTGGCAGTAGCTAGGTGAGACACCTTTGGAGCAGCTCTATATCTTGCACAGATACATGTAGCAAACATGATATCACGTCTACTAGCTGTGAGATACATCAGAGAACCAATAATTGCCCTATACTAATGTTGATCAGTATTCTTCCCCTCAAGGTCAGGACAAAGATTATGGTTTCTTGGTATTGGTGTCTTGGTTGGGTTATAATCTTTCATTTCAAATCTTTCTAAGATGTCATTGACATACTTGAATTGATTGATAAAGAACCCTTCCTTCACCTAAATTCCAAGGAAAAATTCCATTTTTCCCATGGAGCTCATCTCAAACTTCTTCTTCATAATGCTTTCAAAGTCTTTACACATTTGGTCATTTGAAGAACCAAATATGATGTTATCAAGATAGACTTGAACAAGCAAAATATCCTTTCTAGACATACTAATAAAGAGAAACTTATCAATGGTACCTCTAGTGTAACCATTCTTCAGAAGAAATTGAGACAAAGTCTCATACCACAGCCTAGGTGCTTGGTGTAGCCCATAAAGAGCTTTATCTAATTTGCACACATAGGGGTGCTGTGGGTCTTCAAATCTTGGAGGCTGGCACACGTAAACTTCCCTATCTATATCCCCATATAGAAAGGCACACTTGACATCAAGTTGGTAGACAGTGAAATTCTAGGATGCAGTAAGAAAGGAAGATCCTAATTGGCTCAAGTCTTGCAACAGGTGCAAATACATCAGTATAATAGATTCCTTCCTCTTGGGTGTATCCTTGAACCACCAATCTTGCCTTGTTCTTGATAATCAAGCCTCTATCATCTCTCTTGTTTTTGAAAACCCATTTGGTGCCTATAAGTACTTGACCAGATGGTAGCGGACATAGGTTTTAAACCTTTTGTCTTTTAAATTGAAGCAACTCCCCTTGCATTGATTCAACCCAGCTACTATCTTTCAAGGCATCTTCTACCTTCTTGGGTTTCATCTGAGATAAGAAGCATGAGTACAAGTAGACTATCTCATGATGAGTCTGTCCTCTTGTTCTCACACCTACAGAGACATCCCCTATGATGTTCTTAGTTGGATGAGTGTTATGAATCCTTAGACGAGGTATTACTTCTAGCTGCAAAGATAGATCCAGATTGGACATATTTTGCTCAGGGGCTAGAACACTTCGTCCAACTATTGTTTCAAGTTCACTCAATGAGGACTGATTGAATGAAAGAGAAACATCATCAATAGTTGGTTGTGAAGTAGCATTAAGAATTGCTTGTTCCTTCAAGATGCTACTTCCATCAGCTTGGTGTTGTACAGGCTCTCCTGAAGAACTATCAGGATCAATAAGTGAGTTACTGGTTGAAGCTCCACTATCTCGTGAGATGGTTATGTTGTCAGATCTGTCAATAGTGGAAGCTTGGTTTGTTGTAGCTCTTAGAGAACATGAAATAGGTTTGGGTAACTCAAACATTTGATTATCTTTAGAATTTTCTTCAGTACCTATTTCAGCTGAAACATTCTCACAAGATGGTTTTAGAATAATTTGGAAACAATTCTAAGTCAAAGATATGATCAGGTCCATTCCCTTTAACACAAGGAGTGTGCTCATTAACAACTATGTTGGATGATTCCTCAAATTGTTGATTCTTGATGTTGTATACTCTATAAGCTTTAGAGCTAGAAGAGTATCCAACAAAGATAGCATCATTCGACTTTTCAGCAAATTTTGCCAAATTGTCTTTTGTGTTAGGTATGGTACACCTACTACCAAAGGACCTTAGAAAGCCAATAAACGGTGGCCATTTATTCCATAGCTCATAAGGGGTTTTCCATGTGGCTTAACTACAATAACTCTATTCTGCACATAACATGCAGTGCTGACTGCCTCTGCCCAGAATGTTAGAGGTAGTTTGGAATCAGCTAACATAGTTCGAGCAACCTCAATAAGTGTCATGTTCCTCCCCTCAGCAACACCATTTTGTTGAGGAGTTCTGGGAGCACTATATTGTCTGGCAATCCCTATTGAGTTACAGAATGAGTAAAGAACGAGGCTCTTAAACTTGGTCCCTTGATCACTTCAAATTACTTAAACTTTGGGATTAATTTGATTTTCTATCTTAAGAATAAAAGATTTTAGTGTTTCAGCAGTTTCATCTTTAGTTCTTAAAAGGAATACCCATGTAAATCTTGTAAAATCATCAACGATCACTAGGCAGTATGATTTCCTTCCAATGCTCATTATACTTGTGCGACCAAATATATCCATGTGTAATAAGTGTAATGGAGTGGTGATGGAGTTAACAATTTTGGATTTATGAGATGTCCCGTGTTGCTTCCCATTCAGGCATGCAACACAATTATCTTTACAGAAAAATTCCTTTTTAGGCAAACCATGTACCAAGTTATTTTTAGCCAATTTATTCATTGTCTTAAAATTCACATGACACATTCGTTTATGACATAGTGTTGATTCATCATTGTCAGCTTTGGAAAGAAAGCATGATACTTCACCCATTGGGGAAGCACTGTTCATATCAAGCTTGTACATATCCCCTTTCCTGGGAGATCTAAGAAGCACCAATTCCAGAGGAATTGTAATCCCTGGTTTAGTGTAGCCCATAAAGAGCTTTATCTAATTTGCACACATAGTTGGGGTGTTGTGGGTCTTAAAATCCTAGAGGTTGGCACATGTAGACTTCCCTATCCCTATATAGAAAGGCACACTTGACATCAAGTTGGTAGACAATGAAATTCTGGGATGCAACGTAAGCAAGGAAGAAACTAACTGCCTCAAGTCTTGAAACAGGTGCAAAGACATCAATATAATCGATTCCTTCCTCTTGGATTTATCCTTGAACCACCAGTCTTGCCTTATTCTTGATAATCAAGCCTCTATCATCTATCTTGTTTCTGAAAACCCATTTGGTGCCTATAGGTACTTGACTAGATGGTAGCGAACATAGGTTCTAAACCATTTGTCTTTTAAATTGAAGAAGCTCCTCTTGCATCGATTCAACCCAGCTACTATCTTTCAAGGCATCTTCTACCTTCTTGGGTTCCATCTTAGATAAGAAGCATGAGTATAAGCAGACATTCTCATAATGAGTATGTCATCTTGTTCTCACACCTCTAGAGACATCCCCTATGATGTTCTCAGCTGGATGAGTGTTATGAATCCTTAGACGAGGGATTATTTCTAGCTGCAAAGGTAGATCCAGATTGGACATATTTTGCTCAGGGGCTAGAACACTTCGTCCAACTATTTTTTCAAGTTCATTCAATGATGACTGATTGAATGAAAGAGAAACATCATCAATAGTTGGCTATGAAGTAGCATTAACAATTGCATGTTCCTTCAAGATGCTACTTCCATCAGCTTGGTGTTGTACAGGCTCTCTTGATGAACTATCAGGATCAACAAGTGCATTACTAGTTGAAACTCCACTATCTCGTGAGATGGTTATGTTGTCAGATTTGCCAATAGTGGAAGCTTGGTTTGTTGTAGCTCTTGGAGAACTTGAAATAGATCTGCGTAACTCAAACATTTGATTATCTTTAGAATTTTCTTGAGTACCTATTTCAGCTGAAACATTCTCACAAGATGGTTTAGAATACTTTGGAAACAATTCTAAATCAAAGATATGATCAGGTCCATTCCCTTTAACACAAGGAGTGTGCTCACTAACAACTATGTTGGATGATTCCTCAAATTGTTGATTCTTAAGCTTTAGAGCTAGAAGAGTATCCAACAAAGATAGCATCATCCGAATTTTCAGCAAATGTTGCCAAATTGTCTTTTGTGTTAAGTATGGTACACCTGCCGCCAAAGGACCTTAGAAAGCCAATGAACGGTGGCCTTTTATGCCATAGCTCAAAAGGGGTTTTTCCATATGCCTTAACTACAATAACTCTGTTCTGCACATAGCATGCAGTGCTGACTGGCTCTGCCCAAAATGTTAGAGGTAGTTTGGAATCAGCAAACATAGTTCGAGCAGTCTCAATAAGTGTCTTGTTCCTCCTCTCAGCAACACCTTTTTGTTGAGGAGTTCTGGAAGCATTATATTGTCTGGCAATCCCTTTTGAGTTACAGAATGAGTCATGAACGAAGTTCTTAAACTCAGTCCCTTGATCACTTCTAATTATTTTAACCTTGGGATCAATTTGATTTTCTATCTTAAGAATAAAAGATTTTAGTGTTTCAGCAGTTTCATCTTTAGTTATTAGAAAGAATACCCATGTAAATCTTGTAAATTATCAACGATCACTAGGCAGTATGATTTCCTTCCAATGCTTATTATACTTGTAGGACAAAATAGATCCATGTGCAATAAGTGTAATGGAGTGGTGATGGAGTTAACAACTTTAGATTTATGAGATGTCCTGTGTTGCTTCCCTTTCAGGCATGCAACATAGTTATCTTTATAGAAATATTCCTTTTTAGGCAAACCATGTACCAAGTTATTTTTATCCAATTTATTCATTGTCTTAAAATTCAAATGACACATTCGTTTATGCCATAGTTTTGACTCATCACTGTCTGCTTTGGAAAGAAAGCATGATACTTCACCCATTGGGGAAGCACTATTCATATCAAGCTTGTACATATCCCCTTTCCTGGGAGATCTAAGAAACACCAATTCCGGAGGAATTATAATCCCTATTTTGAGGATAATGCACTCATGTTCTGTGAAATGCATTTGGTGCTTTTGATCACAAAACTGAGAAACACTTAACATATTGTGTTCAAGCTGTTTGACAAAGTGAACTTTGTCATCTTTTAATTTCCCATTGGATATACTTCCTTTGCCAGAAGTATATCCTCCGGTCTCACCTCCAAACTGGACAAGACCTCCATCATAATGTTGAAATTGTTGAAGGAGAGATCTGTTCCCTGTCATGTGCCTGGAGCATCCACTGTCCATAATCCAAATGTTGTTATTTTTGTCATATGGATGTCCCTGCACATAAAATGAGATAATTAGTTTTGATTGGAAACCCAAGCCTTGTTGGTCTTGGGTTCTTCCAATGATAGGGACATAATTGAACCAAAAGATAAACATGAGGGTTCAATGGATGTCTTTGAAGAAGAGGTTTGGGCTGTAACATCCTTCTTGATCATGCAATCCATCCTTTGGTTGATCAAAGCGGATGAGACTGTTGAAGCTTTTTCAGCATGGCATTCTTCTGAAGCTTCTTTCTTTTCAGAAGAATCCTTCACCACCTTTTCTTCTAAAGCAGTATTCTTCTGGGATGGTTTCAAGTGAACTTTCTTGTTCTTTGGAATTTTAACAGCTTTAGCTTCCGAAGCCATTTTCCCTTCGGAAGATGGATTTTCTTCTGAAAGCAACCTTGCTTCGGAAACCAGCTTCCCCTTTTTCATCACTTGAACTATTTGGAATCTGGCTGAGATGAATACACCCTTTTGTTTTGGGTCAATCATCAGCTTAGACTTAGTCACTTTCTTGGTAGTTCTTCTTGCAGCTTTAGCTCTGCTTCTTATGGCTTTGGTGGTTAGGATTTGATCTTTTATAGGATGACCATTTTTTATCTTTAAAAGAGTCTTTCTTCTTAAATATTTCAAAAATTATTTTTTCAATGTCATTTTCGACAGCATAGTGAATATTCTTTTTCTTCTCCTAAAATCTTTGAGCTTTTCTACCATTTACCAATTGTTTAACAATAGCTTTTAAGCTTTTCACTTTAGTTAAGTCAACCCGAGTTGCTACATGTGCCAATTTCTCTTGTTCTAAAGTTTTGGTCATCTCTTCAAGTTGCTTCATTCCTAGTTCAAGTTCTTTTAAGTTTTTGTTGCAAGAAGTTTGAAGAGATATGATTTTGTCATTAGAAATTTTATGATCAACTTTAAGCTTATTGTGCATTAAATCTTCTTGTTTTAGTTTATCACATATTTTGAATGAGTAGGTTATGTAGTGTTCTACTTGTTAAAAACATGCTTTAGTGCACATTTTCTTTCTTACTTCCACTAGGATTTCTGGATAAGAATTTGAAGACTCAATATCAGATGATGAGTTTTCAACCATGGGTTGTTCTGACTGTGCCACAAGAGCAACTTCTTCTAAATCTTCCTTTGGGTCAGATTTGTTGCTCTAGTCATAGTCTTCCTTATTGTTTGATTCAACTTCTACCTTTGGATCTTTGTCTTCAGACCAGTCTTGATTGTTAATCTCAGCAATAAGTGCTAGACCAGAAGTAAGATCTGTTGTAAACTGTTCAACATACGCACTCCAGTCATAGCAATCCTTAATGCTAACAACTAGAGCTTTCTTTGGCTCTTTAGTGGTCTTTCATTCTTCTTTTAGTTCTAGGATTAGAAGACTTTGATATGTCTTCTGAAATGTCTTCTGAGCCAATTGATGATATCTTAGATTATTAGAGCTAGTTTGACCATTGCCACCTTGTGTTCTTGGAGCTTTGCACTCTCTGAAAAAAAGTGGCCATATCTATTACACTTAAAACACCTTGACTTTGACTTATCAAATCCAACTATTTTGTTTGCACTTAGCTTATAGTTTTCATTCACATATGAATGCTTTTGAGTTCTATAAGCTATTATAACCATTTTCCATTTTAGATCCATTTCTTCAACATCATCAAGATCCATCTCAAACAGATCCTGCAAAATCAATCAACTTGTGTTAAATGGCTACCTTGGTATGCCTGAAACTTGCCATAAAGGCTGTAAAAGCAGATTTGGACTCTTCATCGTATAAAAGCTTGTTTATGACATCTTTAACTTTGCTAGATTTTTATAGAGTTAGAAGATGTAGTTTCAGTTTGAGTTTTAGGCATTTGAGGTTTAGGAAGAGATTGTGGTTGAGTTGAGTAGACAGGTGCACTTATGAAAAATCTTGCTGCCACAAACAAATCACCTTCATCTTCTGGAGTACTTTCATCCTTTGCCAGAAATGCATTCTCCACTATATTTGCAGGAGAAGTAACATACTTGTACCGAGAAGTAGATGCAGTTGTATCATTGTTCCTTGAGCTCTCATCAATTTCCATCGACTTTATCTTTGCAATTAGAAGATCAAGATCCATGGGAAACTTTTTAGTTTGCTTTAACAATGTCACTGTTTGTTTCCATGAAGATGGAAGAGCATTTAGAAGACTATAATTTAAGTCTTTAAGATCATCTTAATGCCTACAATTGAAATTTCTGTTGTAAGTTGCACAAATCTGTTCATCATTTGGTTTATTGTTCCTCCATAAAGATGTTCAAACAGCTCAAGTTGCCATTTCAGTTTCTGCCTTTTGAGATCTTGAATCTATTTGCATCCTTCACGTATGATTTTCAAGGATTTCTACATAGTGTACCTAGTTTGGTAACCATCAAGCCTGGATAATACTTCAAAAGGTAAACTTTTGCACATAAGAGAGTAGGCTTTAATATCATTATTTACTTTCTTTAGATCATCACCATGTAGACCATGTTTTGGATAAGGCTCTTGTGAATCTTTGGTGTACACGAAACCTTTATCAGGACCATAGATCTAATAGGATTATGTGGTCCTTTCTCAATAGAGTTTAGATGTTCTTTCAGTCTGAGAGACTAGTTCTTGAAGTCAACTTTGTTCTTCAACTTTGGAACTTCTTCTCAGATGCTTCAGACTTAACCATTTTTAAGATTTGAGTTTGAGAAAATAGATTATATTTGTTGTTTTAAAGTTTAAATTGAAACAAAGAAATGATAATATTTTTGGAATAGTTTATGAAAACTTTTCTAAATGTTGAATGAAAAGTCTAAATTATGATGCGCCTGAATAGTTATGAAACACCCACTTTGACTTAGAAAAGCCTAAGGGAATACCTTAGAATAATTTTGAAATGCCTAGATGATGATGTGCCTGAACAGTGGAGAAACGCCCAAATAGTTATAAAACGCCTGAACAGTGGTTAAGCGCCCAAATAGTTCTCAAGCGCCCAAATAGTTGTCCAGCACCTGGAAACTTAGTTTTTGAAAAATGTTCAAACATTGCTAAAATGTCCACACAGTGCCAAAACATCCACTTTGAAACACCTAAACAGTGTTCACTCACCTAAATAGTTCTTATACGCCTAAACACTTAGGTGAATTACATATAATTTTAACACCTCAAGCGCCTAATTGATTATGTTCATAACAACCTGATCTTATCAAATTCTTCAAAACTTGATTAATTGATTTGAAAACTTTCAATCAATAGTCTATATACTGATAATCAATCCTCAATCGTCAATTCTTTCAATCAATAACAATAAATTTGAATTTTTACTTGAATTTTGAGTTTGAATAAGAAGAATAGTTTCGCACACAAATCTGATGAAAATTCATATCTGAATGTGTGAAATCACTCAATTGTGATTCAATTCATGTTTCTAATGAAGAAACAAAACTAAAATCAACAATTAATTGATTAATTGTTATCAAACACATATTCAAGTGATTCACAAGGGCTCAAAAGTCAATTTTAAGCTCCCAATCACTAAACTAAAGGCTCTGATACCATTTGATAGGTTCAAATGGATCGATCTGTGTTGATTTTATGATGCAATTATCAATTATATGAACAAACTAATCAACTGATGCAAATATAACAAAAAATCATAGAAGTTTCATTATAGTTGCAAATGGATACAATGTATAATTGAGAGTTCTAATAGTATTCTCCAAAAGTCTACCTGCATAAAAATAGATAATATCCTATTTATACTAAACAAAGAAACTAGGGAACATATATTTACAAATAAGCCCCTATACAATGACAAAAACTAAATCTAAGAGCTCCAACAATAAAGTTTGAGTCTTTTAAGTTAATTGAGTCGTGTGAATTAAACACTTTCAATATATTTCTTGAGGAGACGACCTTACTTACCCTTACATAATAAAGGTAGATAAGAATAATATAATAGCTTGCTTTTGATCAAGTCTCGACAAGCAGATCAAGGAACTCTGGGAATTTGAGTCGTACGACAAGGTGGTGGTGAGTTGGTTTTTAGTATCGAGCTATCCCAGTGTTCCTTACTATCCTCAATGGTTGGTGTATCATCAATGGCATCCACCATTAATATATTTCTTTGTGTATATGTGGGGTGTAGTAAGGCTTATGTATACTTGGAACTTGTGCTAGTAATATATCTGATTCATAAGTAATTGGTTATGTGATTGATTATTGAAGATCATGAGTTGCAACCTTGTTTTTATAGATGATAAGTACTTAGATTTGGTTTGATTAATGGTTAATGATTAAGGATATATTCTTAACTTTACCCATGACAACAACTAGGGTATATGTCTCACAAGAAAGACTAAACACTGAGTTCTTTGTTAGTACTTTACAAAAAGATTGCTTCATGTTGGGGTTATGGCACTTTGTCAGGCGCATCATGTCTTTGTATATTCACTAACCATCGGAATTTTTTCTTTAGTTTTTTTTTCTATTAAATATTAATTGTAGTTTAGTTAATGATAACTATTTCCCACCTAAATTAAGCACCCTGGTTTGATCCCTCCTCCCTACCCGGTTTTCTTCTTTCATTTTGGTAGACACATATCACAACTTTTAGTTTGGATTTTTTTCATTATTTTCACAAACACCAAAGGTTTTTCTTTTTGATGTTTTTTATTTTTATTATATTTTTTTATTAATTAGATCCGTTATATGTTCTACTTATTTGATATTTATAAATATTCTTAATATTTTCTAAACACTCATTATATATATATATATATTCTATTTATCAATTATTATGTACAATAAATTACACATGTAGTACAAAATTTTAATTCTTTTAATTTTTATTTTAAACTTAATACTTTTACAGTTTGTCTCTTATAATTTTTTTATTTTTTACTCTTGTCACAAATATTTTTTCTCTTTTACATTTTTTTCATTTTACATTTCATTCTAAATTTTGAAAAGTAACATGCCAAATGCGCGTGTGTGGTTCAAATTTGTTAGCTCTGTTTATTCTTGTTTAACAGCCCCATCACAAATGTACTTCTCATGTGTGTGGTTTTACGTTTTTACGTCTACTTTTGGTTTTTCTCGTTGTGTTTATATATTTTCTAATACGATCTTTTTTTGTGTTGGTGGTCGTTGGCGGTGGTGTCACATTGGTACTACTTGACACAATTATACTCCTTCTGCCGTAACGTGGGGGACTTAATACTTGTTGAATTTAATTATTGTCTTAACTCGCGTGCGTGGTAACTGGGTCAAAGCAAAACTTAGATAAATGAACGTAATCCAATGACTATAATATCTCACAACTTAACATGTAATCATCACAGACTCAAACTTGTAAATTATATTATATGTGAAAAACAAACGTGGAGGGACTTATATCACATATTTTGTTGATACATATGTACCTAGTTTAGGAGCTCAATGTAAAATGTCTTTCATGTCTTACATATATGTAATGAATGGGTATGAATGAAATACAATGTGTGGTTTATCCTTATAATGTTTAATATTTCTTTGTTTATTGTGTATTGAACTAATTATATAGGTTTGTGGTTGTTTACATAGTTCTTAGTCAATAATAGTTGAGAAACATGTTTAAACTTAATCGTGTGAAGTGATCATGCGAATGGATCATGCTAATGGACCATACGCATGAATACTTCATGCTAATGGACCAGTCGCATGACTGAACCAAAAGACTGGATCAGTCACACGATTGTGACATGAGATTGACTCAGTCGCACGACTGGACCTTCAGTCATGCGGATGATTCAACCATCAATCGCATGCTTCAGTCGCACGACTGAACCATGCTAATGGTTCAGTTGTACGAATGGAAAACCCTAACCTATAAATACCACTTAATTCATGGAAAAACATAACAATTCAAATACCTACACACTAAATCGTACCCTAGCCGTCCAGAGACCCAAGAACACTTGTTCCAAGTTCATAGATCGTTGTTAATCATCTTACAATCGTTCATAACATTTAGATTCATTCTTAGATTGATTATACCTGCGTTGTCACTGATTGGATCGCTAATCAAATAGGATTCCACACTATTTGGTTTGGTTCACAAGTAAATCAGTTAGTACTCCGTACCGAAAACAGTCCTAACAAGTGGTATCAGAGCCATGTTCTTGATTTGCGTGTGATTCAATCGATTTTGATATAAAAATAGTGTTTTTCGACGTCTCCAGGTCAAAAAGTTAACGTTTTCCGGCATACGGCAATTACGGTTAGTGAAAAATTCGTGTTTTGTGTCAAAGTACCTAAAATCCTCGAATTTTCAAAAACCAGCAGCTTCAGTCGGACGATTGACTCAATTGCACGACTGAACTCATACGCACCTCCCATACGCACGATTGCACTCAGTCGTTCCTCCATTTGTACGACTGAACACCCTATTCACATTGTTTTTCCGTACCTGTCCAATCACACGATTGAGCCATCCGCATTTGTTCAATCGCATGATTGAGCCATCCGCATTGTTCAATCGCACGACAAGCCCAATCACAGTCTTTATTCGCACAAGTAAAACAGTTATGTTCTAAACCTCGAAGTAAATAGAGATGCAAGATCAATATTCAGCATTCACAGCAGGTAGGGATTCACGTATCCAGAAATCTATTGCTTCTGAAAATTGAAGTGGGAAATCACAATAAGCCCCCTAAGCTCATAATGTTAGATGATTACCCACAATGGAAGAAAAGGTTCCAGATATACTTAAACGGAGTAGATACTAATATGGGGGAATCAATAGAGATAGGTTACAACATGCCGGTGGGGCAAATGGAGTTAAACTTACCTTAGGTGGCATGACTGATAGCCAAAAAGTAAAGTCCAATGCAGAGAAGAAGGTATATGCTCTGCTAACTCAGTCAATTCCTAAGGACATATTCCATTAATTCTCTGAGAACAAGCAAGCAAAGAAGCTATGGGATGCTCTAGAAAACGGTATGAAGGGAACGCATCAATAAAAGCTCTAAAGGCTAAGGCGTTGAAAAAGGAGTTTGATAACTTCTCATCGATGGGAAAGGAGAGCTTGGATGATGTCATTGACCGTTTCTACCACTTGATGAGTGAGTTGCACACTCATGGGGTTACTACGTCCATGGAAGACAAGGTATCGAATTTCACAGATGGATTGCCAGAAAAATGGGTCTCCTTTGTGTCAAACCTCAGGCAGAATGATATGCTGGCGAAGTTGGATATCAACGATTTCATTCTGATGCTGAGAGGAAGAGTTGAGGATGAAGTACAGGTCTCAAAAGGCGTCATATGATTAGAATCCTCAAGCAAAAACATCTGGAGCACCACTTCAAACAGTGTTCGTATTGAGTTCAGCCGCTCCGTCTCAAACTACTACTTCAGGATCTGACACGTCAGGGTCATCGGGTACCCAATACATAGCACTTGAAGCTAATGCTACCAGATTAAAGACCAAGAATCTCTGTAACATGACTGTAGAGTTCGCAAAGGAGCATAAGGATCTCCTAGCAGCTGTCGTCCACTCTTATGACGGTCTGGTTGCGGGGAAGATTGGAAAATGCCATCTGGCAGATGAAGACTACGAGCAAGTAGATGAGACTGAGCTGGAGAGAATGGATATCATATGGGCATTGGCAAGTGCTGTCCGGAGGGCTACGAAGTTTGTCAAAAAGACCGGACTGAACTTGATTGCCACAAAGGATACTACCTTTGGTTTTGACAAACCAAAGTGACCTAGTTTTAACTTTGGAGAGAAGGGGCACTTCAAGCGTGAGTGTGTGAAGCCCAAGAAGACAGGCAATGGTAATCCGTTCTCATCCTTCAATCATCAAGATAAACCCACAAGTAGTCCTGCATCATCAAGCAAGGATCCTAAAGCCTTGACGGCTCACGATGA